>JBBPKD010000282.1:0-25896 GCA_038089075.1 Singerocomus inundabilis
CCCATAGCGCAAAGCGAATGATCTCAGAGTTGTTTGCTTGTCTCTGCCGTCGCGTTCGTCTTCTTCCCCCCTTGTAGTGGATAGCGGTTGCTCTAAACGCACTCTTGCAACCAGGGATACCAATACCTGACTGCGTTGCACACAGGCTACGCTGTAAGGTCATCGGGTTATCGCGAACTCCCTGACTAATGCCGTGTCTTAGTACCCACAACTTATATTTCGAGATACGACAGAAGACGCAGACCCCGATTTCTTCGTAGCCTACGTATCTCGATCGGGCCACAAAATGACTCTTGTCCGTCCCCCACGCCGGGTCGGGGAGCAGCTTGGTCCTCGTCTGCGTAGCGCTTGGCCATTTAAAATAGCTGCGCAAAGTGCAAGTGAAGAAGAGATCTACAGCATTGAACTGAAGCGTAATGCATTCGGAGGTTGTGTACATCCCGGCAATCGTTTCTTAAAGATTTCTCACCCTTTCATTCGATAGCACCGGAACTGGACAGAGACGTGTTCGCTTCTCACGCACTACAAGAAATATGCCTACTTGGCTATAAACTCGAAGCAACGGTTTTGCTTCCCGGAGCAGGATTTTTGAGATTCGGTGGGAAGAGAGAAGTATGGGTTTTCCGCGGCACTCGAGTGCGCCAGAGACCGGATTCGCGTGCTACGTCCGGACGTATATGATACCTTGCAGAACTGAGGCACTGACAGTTGGCTGCACACCACGACGAGCAAGCCTGCGTTGTACGGGTATGAATGATCGGGATGCTTTGCGTCTATAGTATATAAGTGTGTATGATCGAATAGTCAAGGGCTTCCCCCCCCCTCAATCCGCCAGAGCAGTGGTCTGTTCCGCTCCGAGCACTGCTCTCATGTTAAAAACACCACCCGTGAACGAGCTCATCGCCGAGCCGTAGAAATACGACGCTCGTGCGAGTGTCGCTTGTTCTACGAGGCCTATGATATCTGAGAACAAGATACCCCAGCCGAATTCATGTCGATCCTCGAAGGTGACCAGATCACGGAACAAAATTGCTCCATTCTCGGAGAAATAAGCCAGTTTCTCTGGATCACGCTCATCTGTTGCAACGAAGAACCTGGAGGACCGCGTTGTTATGGGGGGACAATAGTCGAGTGGGCACCAGTTACAACTTACTTGTCGTCCTTTGCGGGCGGCTCACGTTGAGGGATCGAAGTGTCAGGAGCAATGCCCGGAATAGAGTACATAGTATGACGGTGTTCCGACTGAAGTAGCTTTCGGCCATCATCAAGGTGCTGCCTGACTCGTTCGAAGTGGCCTTCATGCGAGTTGCCCCAAGCCCAGCCGGCCTCTACAACTGCAGGACAATGGATCGGCAAGATATCCTAAATCGGCTCAGGTGGAACTTACAGTCTCCTCGACGGATGTGGGAGGCCATCCATCGTCGCCCGTTGTTGATTGCGGATATCCGGAAGTCTAGCTCCCTCGCGAGCGCGTACACCTTGTCAAGGGGGACAACGTGATGCAACACTAGGCTTTGAAATAATTCTCGCATCGATTGAGTGGTAAAGCGCATTTGACCCTAGAATAGAGTATGAAGGTTAAGTCCCGCTGGTACAACGACGAGCACCAAAGCACCAACAGGCTTTCGATACAGATGCGTCTCGCCTGCAAGTACAACAACGTCGGCATCCACATGATGATAGTCCTCGGCAAAGCCACGTATGCCGGTCCTCTGCGCCACCTGTCGCATGGGCATAACAACATGCTTGACGTGGTCCATCCTTGCACTACATCTCATTAGAAGTCAGTGTTCTAAGGATACTCAAACACTTACGCGCCTTGGAAGGTATATAGGACCTCCCAGCCGTTCTGGTTCAGGACTTCTTCTATGGACCCATCATCCTCTAATTTCGTCGAGGATACGCCGACCGAGTCGGGCATTTGAGCAGCCAGACGCCCAACAGCAACTCGCGCTTCATCCCATTCGACTATATTCTTGTCACGGAGCAAGCTTTTGAGTAACAGCTGAGCTGTGTCGTGGTCACGACCCTCCCAGTGGCTTGCCTGGACAGTGTTCATATCTCCGGCTACCCAACCACCGCGCTCCTTCATGATGTCGGGTACCATGTCAACGCGCGTGACTCCTTCTGGGTCGTACCAAGCATTTTCGATCACAAATAGAGTTGGTTTTCCGAGTGCATGGTCACCATGTGGCGCGAACGGACCTGGAGACTGGTGATATGCACTGCGGTCCCAGTATCCACTCGTCGTCTCAACCGTTGGGGGTAGCCCGGCGTATTGGAGATATTCCGCAGTGGTGACGACGGGTTGAAATCGTCTTAGCTGTGTAATATTGATCATCATTTGGATAGGTATTTGCCAACCCATCTGCTGCTCGACTGGAAGCTCGTTCCAGATTCCCCAGCCAATCGCGTCTCCTTTGTTCAGCATCTGAGCTTCGTCTGCACAGACCGAGCTGGCCGAGGGATGAGACATGACATGGAAAGATTGTTGGATGACTCACATCTCATATGCACATGACCGAGCGTAGACAAATGAAGGGAGGATCAGGGTGCGATTCAAAAGTCTGGCTTGGATTGTAGCAGCTTCTATGATATAGCGAACCTAAAAACATTTTAAGAACCAAAGAAAATAAATCGAAAAAAGGCGTCGTACATTATTCCAACCTAGCCCGAGGCTGTAATCTCGGGTATAGAACCCTCTAGTCTGCGAGACTATTGTTTTCATCTCCTCCATGGATAAACGCTCTTTGGAAGATATCGTGGTTGATACATAGGTTGAGGTATGTGGTGACGAGGTCGTGTCCAGGTGTTCCATCGAGGGAGAACTAGCTGACAATTTCGAGCCTTCCGGAGATATTTTGGACGAGATAATATCCGACCGCTTAGATGCAAAGGTGATTTGAAGATCAAAGATTCGAGCTGCGCCAACGACGATGACCACGGCAAAGACTAGCGAGATGGTAAAGATACTACCCCTTCTCATCAGGGCGTTTTTGATGGGCTGAGGGCCGCCACTGGCTGGTGAGGGCAGTAGCGGAGCATATCGGACGCTCCATGTTGGCCACATAGTAACGCGGGGACGAAAAGTGAAGTCAAAAAGGATAGGGCCCACCAGGGACCTGAAGGGAGATTGAGAATGGTGCGAGAACCCAGAACGATTAGTTTGTGGAAGTGATGCGTCGCCGTGGTTATTGACCTGAAACGTTTCATACAGACACCACACTGCTTCCACTGGCTTCTGGACTTCCCGCCCATGTTCAGGGATTCAATCTCGCTCAGTCAGTCGTGTATGGCCGTTCTATTCATGCGGCGCACCAGAAGGTGATATCTCGGCATAGGTCCAGGGGAACAAGAGGGGATTCAGCGGTTGGCCTGTTCACTCCCCCGTCGCGGATGCAACATCAGATATTTGATGGTCTGACCTCTGACAACTATTTCGAGCATAGGAACAACCGAAACTTTGCAGGTGCATAGCCCTAGTCTAGATGTAGGCAGGTAAAAATGAGAGGGTTGCATAGAAATAGGAAGGATCCTTCTAGGTCATCCTGATGACATGCGAGCCATCAGCGACACCAACAAGATTCTTCGCGTGTACGAATCCGTCTGCCCCCTTTCGACGCAGCAGCTCATCCCACCAACCAAACAGGAAGTCGCGGGCGATGAGCTTGAACCAGGGTGTGAAAGACTTGGCTATGATAGAGCAGTCAATAATCTGCCTGTTCAGAAGGTGCGATGGCCAACACACAGGAATCAGCAAATAACTTTTGTAATTCCTCCTTGTCCACCCATTTGTAATCACGGATCTCGTTCGGGTTCGGCTTTACGGTAACATCTGCTGTGATGAATAAAATATAATCGACTACGCAAAGATAGTGTCAAAGGATGGCAACAGTGTGCACAAGATTGATCACCTTCGTGTTCACCCCATATCCCATCTGATGGCGCAAGGTAGTGTATTCTAGTAAGATATTGGAACTGGTCCACAGGGGTCTGAGTGCGGGGGATTCCAAGTTCATGTTCAAGCTTCCTTGATGCAGCGATACGGACGCCAAGCTGGTCCTGTTCCTTCTTTTCCTCCTCGAAATCATCGAGGGGGTGGGAACAACAGGTGTTTGTCCACATGTCGGGGAACGTGATCTTTTCACTCGCACGCTGCTGAAGGAGGAGTTTTCCATCGGATGGGCGAAAGACGAACGCAGAAAAGGCGCGGTGAAGTAAGCCTTTGTTGATGTTTTCCATCAAGTGGCCTGAAGTGGGGCTATCATACATGATAAGCAGTGAGATGAATGGTGTCGCGTACATGTCTTCTTATCGGCAGCACCGAGGGCATTGTCTTGTTCGTCGACGAGGATGCACCGCTCGTCCATCAGGCGTGACTGTTCAGGATCATAGCTCTTCAGGTCGATGGTGGAGAGTGCAGCCCGAGCAGCGAGAACAGCAGGGGAGGACATGGATGTAGTGTGGTATCGAGTGCAGACCGCCAAGACCCGAGCCTTATGAGAGGTGTTAGTTTTTGATGCCGGCAATAACAATAACAGGTCGTGTCGGCGATGTCGGCTCAGCCAAGTACTTAGCCTGTGCGGTTTGGCCTGTCTCGCCTGCAGAGGAGACATGTGCATGAACGACGACAACGATCGTTTACGTGCTTCAGGAACTTCAGCTGTTGGTGCCCAGTCGTGGACAGTTCGCAGGTTTCGACGTCCAAACAATACATTGTTTCCGACCAGTTCGGATTGACAAATTAAAACTTATCGACCCACTGCCAAGTTACCTAATTCCTAAGCCGGTCAGACCACTGCGCCATCTAGTACGTGATGCTCATGCCAATCTGTCCATACGGTTCTTCCTGGCCCACCCGCAGCAGGTCCTTGGTCGCAAGAACTACATGAAACGCAGATTCAGTGCATGCACTCGCGCTGCCAGACAGGCACCTACCGAGACAGTGGTAGAGTGCTGCAGCCGCAACACGTGCAGTGCTCGTTGCCTTTGGGACAACATCCTCAAAGACAAGATGCTGTGCACTTGGAAGCGACCTGTATTGCATCTTCGCATACCTACAACACAAGTCAGGACCACTCATCTCGTAGCTAGACAGTCCCGACAACGAACTCAAGAAAGTTGTATGAGTTCTTCTCGAGGGCCACACGATTCGCCTCAGACTGCTCCAGCTCAGCAATGTGGTTGTTGCCGGGAACTGCGGAATTCGGTCAGCACAAGCGGGGTTAGCCAATTCATGCTGTACCATCAAATACGAAGTCATCGTCGCTCGGCATCGTGGGTAAAACCACTGCTGATGATCCAATACCTCCTTGATGATTCCCGGAAAAGCTGGGCAAAGAGCTGCTCCTCCGGCTTGCGGAGTTTCCTCGAAGCCTGACGTCCGCGTGCTCAACGCTCGTCCGATCACTGACAAGTAGTCGCATTCCTTCGCGAGGGGAAATAGAGGGACCACTTCCTGCCATATCCCACGGAAATAGAGTGCTGCGTTGCGAATGCAAAGCATCCGACACTGCATCCACGCCCAGATTGTCCCCGAAACCGGGCGGCGGATGAGAGAGACGACGGGCTTGTCCAGGCTCCTGACAAGAAGTCAAAGTCCATCATCAAAAATGCAAGTGTTAAAGTAACCTCTGAAGAGCGCAGATTATTTGCGTTGGAAGTATAGTCATCACCGTCCCCCCAATTCGCTGTGCCGACATAATATTAGTATCGAAAATGAGTGAGAATTCTGAATACGTCACACCATCTACGTTGTAAGCAAAGTCAGCTATATCACCGCCATCCGTCGGTGCAAACGCTCCCTGGTTAGTGCGGCAGTTCTCGGCAGTCAACGGAGACGTGTCTTTATCCTTTGGTTGTAATTTCGACGGAGAAATGGATATTTTCCGGCGTTTCCGGAGGGGGGTACCGTCTTCCGGATGCTTAGCCAGTAAGTACACCCAATTCATGACATATGTTACCTTCATATGGTGGTTCCACGGAAGGGCTAGACCGAGCCTCGACATGCGCCTTGAACCGGGTAACCCAAAAGTTGACCAACTCTTTGGAGTGCACTGGCAGAGATCAGTTTCACCTTTCGGCTGCGTTCTCGATGCCTTACCGCTACCAGGAGCGTCCCAGAGCAAACCATGAATCAGATTTGCCTGCTTTTTTTCGAACCTCTTGAACTCTAATTCATATCGAATAGTGTTTTGGTTGTTCAGGTAATGCATGCGGGCGGCCTCCAGAAAGTTAAGGTTTGGAAGGTAAGTAAGCTGTGTAACTAACACTTACCTTGAGTTCTTCATCTGTAAGCTCTGTCCTAACATCCAGCATAGGTCTCGCACGTTTCGCCTTCCTTGACGTGACCCCGTTATCTTCCGGTCGGGCTGGTTCTCTAGACACATGTTGCGCAGCAAGCTCAATAGCCGGGGTGCATGAAGCATGCGCAACAGTTCGAAAGTCGGTTGACATTATCCCACCAGCGAGGGAAGGAGAAGGTGATCTATCTACAGTCCCGGGTAAGTCATTACGAACTGGGACGCAACGAGTACAATACTCTTACCTGGTTCAATATGCGAATCCTGGATCAAATTAATTGGGGTATGGGGTTGAAGGTCCTGTGCAACTTGGTCAAGTCTATCAAGTCCTACTATCCCGTCGTCCAAATCCCCGATATCGAAGTTCATACCAAAAGGTTCTTGGGCCTGTGTAAAGTTGCTTCCCGTCGTCAGCCCGAGTCAAAGTCATGACGAAAGAGTTACTCTGTGGCATTCTCCCCGATTAGATTAACTCCCCATCCTTCTCCCAACTCTCTAACGAGGTCATCCCCGACCCCTTCCTCGATATCCAGCCCGTCAAACGTATCATCAAATGCTAAACCCCTCGCCTGGGAAGACGAGAGCATCGTCGTTCCACTGCCTCCAAAAGATGCATCAAATGAGTTTGCAAGTAGAAAGTCGTGGTTCTCGGCCAGAGTGCACGCGGTTGCACGAAGAAATTCCGAATTGGGAGGTAGAATAGACGACGTAGTTCTTTCTTTTCCTTTCATGGCTATGGGGTGATAGTCGTCATCTATGCCATCTTCGTTATCCTTATTGCCTGTTATTATGGATAATCAAAGGCGTAAAATAATTTATTTGATTCGCAAGACGCACCTCCTCCAAGACTCAAGTATTCATCCCAGTTCTGAGGAAGTGGCTAGAATTTATACACTCAGAATTTGCGAAATCACTTACTGTGACCATAGCATCAAATTCGATGAAAAGAGCAACCCTTGGATCAGTTCGCAGAGTCACTGCAGACGATCTGAGGGTCAATGTAATGATTAAATAATTTTTTACTCATGAAGAGCCAAGATTCACTTCACGCTCGGTTGCGCCATTTGGAGGTGACCTTCTGAAGATGTCATTGATCGAAATTCGTGTTCGACTCGCTTGAGAGAGTTGAAGCATGTTGTCACATCCGACAAGAAGATTTCTTGTTTCACTGACCAATTGTCAGATATATCTACAACCGGTTCTTCAGCACATCCTACCTCTGTATACGCTAGAAATAGGAAAATGAGACGTTGCCAAGAGGTTGTTCACGGTGGTCACCCACCGGGCGGCACCGACCAATAGATTAGAGGAGAGGCGGAGGGCAAGGGGCTCCATTGGTGTGGCGATAAGTCGACACAGATGAGAGATGTCGGCAGTTATCACAGAACGTTTTGACAGCTTCTTGAATGCGGATTTGGATCCAAGTGTAGCGGCAAGCCTGCGCATATAGCCATCAGTTGCTCTCGAGTACAGGTCCGAGTGATGAAGATGCTCATTACCACAGAAGACCAAATCCGCTGTCTCTCTTTGATAGCAGGTCGGGAGAGAAAAACATGGGGATTCAGGACTGTGCGAGTATCATATAAGTGCGTAGGATGTAAGCTATCTGAACGCACAAGGGGAGGAAGTGGGAAGAGACGGCTTGTATGCGGTTGCGGGCGTCGTCTAACTTGAAAAGTAAACTTGTATGGAAGCATCAGAAACCAAGCGCGAAGCTAGTCACGCATCTCTGCGGACGCTGATTCAGAACGAGAACTGCCAGAATATGGGTTCATTCTTGTCGGACGTCCTCCATCAGACCCGACGAGCCTGGCGAACAGCTCATCATGATCCCCCACCTGCCTCTCCACCCACCAAATCTTCCGCGATCAATACTGGGGAAGAGATGTGTTCCGCCCAGAACGCTTATCGAGAACCATCAGCGTCAGACAGGAAGCACGGACGTACATCCTTGAACGGCAAACGATAGCGATTTCCCTCGAGATTTGGTTCTGCAAGGTCTACTACGCAGCTGAGGTGAATATCTGCAAGCTGCGGACCTGGGGCTAACAAGAGTCATCTGCCATCCACTACAAACACTTGCCACCAGCGACTCATTCAACTATACAAACACAGAAATGAAGCTACCCGTGGTTGTGGAACCATTGAACGTGCGATGTGACTCTAGGCTCACGGTGAAGCCACGCCAACAACATCTTGTCCTGTTGTAATGCATTTGACGATCAAGACCATTGTATGATCAGCATCCATGAGTGCGTCTCTAAGCGGGGGTAATGCTCTGGAAGGCAGGCATGGAGGTGCTGGTGCAACAGAAATAGTTGCACCTGCCGTGTTCTGTCTGTCCGCGGAAGAGCCGCGACGACAGGCGTGACCTGTAACCCAGTTTGGTTCGGACGTACCACGCCAGGAAGACGAGAGTGCCAAAGCCGACGACAGCTGAAAGTTTAGCAGGGTATCAGCACAGCAAGTCACCGGTGACTTACAAGGAGATGGCGAGAGACAAAAAAACACCATATGCCACTCAAATCAAATATGGGTTCAATCGTCACACAGACATCACTGTTTGACCCTCCTTGAGGAGCACACACTCAAAGCATGCAGCACATCACACCCAAGACTGTCTTCCTCGTCAATTGAGACTGAACGGAACAGACATAACTCCAGAGATCTATCCAGAATCTCTTGCGCGTCATTCACCACAGGGGATCACTGTGGCTAGGGATCCTCTGAATAACAAGGAACGTTGAACATGATCATGTGCGATGCAGTTGCATTCGGTCATGTGACTTGGCGCGTCCCGTTTCGTTTGTCGTTCGGGTCTCCAACAAGAACGTCCATCAGCTGCGGCCATGGTCGATACCGACACAAAGGAAAGTGGGATATATGCCTGGATGGCCTCAGTACGGGCCTCCATGGCCAATGACCCTTGTCGCCAGTTATTTGAGGATCAGCTCCAGACTCATGCCCTCATCTTTCTTGACGATTATCTCGAACACATTCTTGCCGGTCCAAAACAAGCGTGAGTGTTGACTCTCGACTGCTCTGAAGCTATTAATGAGCTTCTCGTTTTATAGTCCAATAATCGAACTTGTGAAGACACCAGGTCGCAAGAAGAACATTCCCCGTAGGACCAGAGCAGCTACCGCGGCGGCTGCAAATGTGAGAAACACTACATCGTTCTCTCTGGATGTAGGTTTGCTTTCATTCATGTAGATATCATCCCCTTATTTTCCTAGGGCCACAACGCCATGGAAGATATCGTCCCCGTCAATAGTTTTCACAAAGCTCTACTTCAGGCCAAGGAATGGTCTGCTCAGGATGCACTAGATCGGCCACAATCTCCAGTCACCACACTCTCAACGTCAAGCGGTTCAGTTGAGAACGCTCGTGGGCCACCCAACTTCACTCAGGTTGCCAACGTTCCTAAAATCAATGTTTCGATCGAGCCGGAGTCACAGGCTGGTGCAGTTCCTCGCCACTATCCCATGGATCCACCAAGTGAATTCTCGATGACTTTCCCAATTTCTGATCGTGGTGCTGCACTATCTGTCATTGCAGAGGGGGACGAGTCACCCGAAAGAAGTCGCCCTAACGTCCTTTTATCTACTACTAGGTCCAACCAAGAGGAATTACCTGAGACTACGTCCCGTTTTAGCCATGAGTTAGAGAGGCACCCCGTCGCCGAGGAAAATCACAAAATTGTCCGAATCGACCACAAACTCCAGAGGGACCCTTTAGCAAATGCACAAGATTCAGTCACCTCATCTGTTGATGTCTATCACTCGGTCCCTCTTGATTGTCCTCGAGCAATGCAACTCTCAGAAGCTCGTACAGACAATCACACGGAACCATTACCCTCTCTGACCACCGTCAACCCTCCGGGCAATCGTGAGAGGAACGCGTTCACAGCTCCTCTACCAGTTGTTCCCATATCAAGTTCGGTTTCGATCCCGCATACGATCTCCGTTCCATTAAATGATTTATCGCCAAGGACGCTGGCTCATAGAGGTGGTACCGCGGGATTCCCGATGCTCCCTGCACCTTCCCCTTTTCGTAAATCCATGCGTGTTATGCAAGACGTGCAAGCCGGTTCTGTACTTCCGTCCACTGCGCCTGCCCCAGTGCCACTTGGCAAGAGAACCTCCTGGTTGATGAAGGCACGTGAGGCGAAGGCAATGGAGGGAACGAACATACTTCCTGGAACTTCTGTGGCAAGTAGTTCGACTGCAGTTAAGCGGAAGAGTGGGGAAATGCTTGGTCTACTCTTGTCTGGGGCAGACGTGGATAAGGAGCAGCGCAAGTCCAAAGTTGCTAGGTCTACTGAGGTTGACATTGTACCGCTGGTCTTCAAGGAAATCGAGAAGGACGATCAACATAACTTTCATTCTGTTCAAGCTGTCCTCTCTTCAGTTGCCGCGCCTGTGCTGGGGGATCATTCGGGAGCCAATGTAATGAATGTTGAGCAACAAATTGCTCCCCTGAATCCCACAGAAGATGGCTTCATTGATCTATTCAAGCGTACCGTTGAAGGGTTTGGGGCCCGCGCTGGTAGAAGCATGGGCAAGTCGCTTGGTGGTGCGGCAGCGGCTGCACTTGCCGAGGCACGAGCAGCTGCTGAAGCAAAGGTAGCTGAGCGGAACAAGGTCAACAATAAATATAGTGATCTTCGTGAAAATAGTCCACCTGATCAGGAGTCCCCCGATACCAAAGGATTACTGGATGGTCAATTTTCCTCTGTTCCCGCTCCTCAAGTTGACAGGATTGAACGACTTAGTCTCTCAGATCTGACTCCAGACACTGTACAGCTCAATAAGCTTGAGCCCTCAGCGAAGATGGCCCAAGCGAATACAGGTACTCGGATCAAAAGTTGCGACGAGAGTATCTCTACTACTCCACCTGACTCGCCCCCATTCAAGATAAGTTCGACTTTTGTCAAGCCCGTGGGTCCAGTATTCAACAAACCGCCACCGCCACCCGTGTTCATCCCGCCTGCTTCGAAACAAACTTCTATCGTTCCCGGACACCCCAAGCACATCCCATTCAATTTCCCTTCAGGCCAATTTACGCTACCGGTCGCGGTATCCCTGGGCATACCTGCTCGACTCACCTCCCCCTCCGATGGCTTTCCTCCTCTTGTCGAAGAAATACCTGCGCAGTCCTCACAATCCAGCATACTCTCTGATCCAGTTTTCGGTAAGCGTGATGGACTCTGTGCGTGGGCCTCCTTCACTCAGGATTTTCCTTACAATATTGGCTCGCAATCTGACGCAGGGTCCGTAACGGCTGCCGTTGATGATGACGACGACGATAGCTGGCCACTTGAAGAAAAACTTGCTGCTGCCGAGCCAGGATGGAGACCATTTGACTTCAGCAACGTAGATAAGGAGGACACATGGAGTTCGCTTCCAACCGAAAGTCAGGGGCCGACTAGAAGTCTTGCGACAGAGAAGAACGACGATACCGTACCATTGCCCGATGACATGGATGTTGAAGCTGAATCAAACAATGAGAATGATGAGGTGGAGCGAGAGCAAGAGGCTGTTGAGATCTCGGACACTGAACGCTCCGTTAAGGAGACTAATGAACTCGAAGAAATCGTTGACAAGGAAATAGTCGATCTCGATCGTGCAGAGGTACTTAGTTTTAAATGTTTCTCGATTGCCTCCAGTATTTGATGATTGACTCCGATGATAGCCGACTACTAGGGGTACGAGCCAAAGCTCAATGACTTCTACTGCCTCCTCATCTCAGTCCCAAGTTGGCTTCTTCAGTCAAGCAACCAAACTTGTTAACAGCATGCTTGGCGGAGGCAAGAAAGCTAAACCGGAGCTGAAAAGCTTGCAATTAGCTGCTGCGGCAGCCAAGAGGGTTGGTTCAAATGACCATTACATTTTCTACTCGATCCTCATCGCCTGCCTACAGCAACAAGAAGAAGCTGATAAGAAGATGCAACGCCTGAAGGACATGGAAGCTAGACGTCAACTGGCCATCGCAAAGAAAGCAGAGGAAGAACGAACTCGGTCGCTTGAGGAAAAGAAAAGCAAGGAGGAGTCCGAGAGGCGGAAACGTGAAAGGGAGGAACATGCAGACCGGCGACCGCTGAAACCTCCTGTTTCCACCAAAAAGGCTGAGGATGACGCCTCTAAGAAACGAAGACTTGCCCCAGAAACAGAGAAGAAGCTGGAGAGCAAGAAGCCCCCTTCGAAAGATAAGAGGGATCTCGCACCCCCTACAAAGTCGGCTGTTACACCCGCCACAAAACCTGCCAGTCAAAAGGGTGTGAAGGCCAGCACTGTGGCCCTCACATCCTCCGCTGCGTATAACGCTACTCAGAATGTTCTGTCTGCTTCATCAGCTAAGCCGGTCGTTCCGGAGGCGAAGCCTTTCAAAGTAGTTCCTTCTTCTTTGAAGGCCAAGGCCAAGGCAAAACCCCAAGAGGTCGATATGTGTGACAAACTTCCTTCTACTGTGGTTCAGTCCCAGATGGCTGCTCGGGTCAAAGCGCAGATGCAAGCTGCCCAGCTGCCGATGCCTGAGGCCCCAAGCGAGTCCATCGAACTTCCAGAGATCAACAGCGAGTACTCTGACTCCGAAGATGAGGATCGAATTCGGACGTTCGACCCACCAGACTGGGCGCAGTCTCCGGAACTCCGGCAGGCCCTCGAAATGCAAAGTACTATGAACCCTGATGATATCTTTGGGGCAATCCGACCGTTGCGCATGGAAGAAATGTTCCGGACAAGGCAGAGCCGGTTCAGAGCACGGACCAGTTCCGCAAATTGGTCTGGGTCAGACAGGTTGACTATGGAGGAGATTCGCGAATATGAGCGACGAATGGGCTTCCAGCACACGCAGCCGTCGTGAGCGACGCAAGTAACTTTTACACATGTAATTAATATCTATTACAGTAAAGACTTAAACTGGGAGTTTTGAGTATAACATCACGTGATCGATTTGTTTGTTTATGCTTGGCAGACAGTCCCAGCGTTGGGCATACGGTGAACATTTCTATCATAGGTCTATCATCTCCAACTCTTTGCTGTCTATAACACGATCATCGCAAATTCTGGCCTATCCCGACTCTCATTCTCCTTCTCTTCGCCTTTATTTCGGTCAGCCATGACCTCCTCTTCCTCGTCCCCAGAAATACAGCCAGCCCCAACTGCAGATGCCCAGGAACGCTTCACTTACAAGCATGCCACGCACGACGAAGTCCTCGAGGATCTATCAAGGTCCGATTTTCTTCCCTTTCCGTGTTCTCACTCTCACTTTAGAATAGCCGCTTTCTTCTGAACCTTCCCGACGAAGAGCTTTCTTCACTGGAGCGGATATGCTTCCAGGTAGAACAAGCGTAAGCCACTTGGTAGCCTTTTTCCATATCTTCAAGCGCTTACGCAGATTGATAGCCACTGGTTCTACGAGGATTTTGTTCGGGAACAAAACCCAAAGTTTCCCTCTTTACCGCTCAAGAAGTTCTCCGAAATGTTATTCCATGCCTGCCCACTATTGCATCAATGGAGCCATGATCATGAACAAGCGTTCAACACCTTTATGCAATATAAGACTAGAGTTCCTGTCTGCGGTGCAATAATGTTGAACGAGACTTGGGAGAAGGTTTGTCATATACATATTGTGTTCCTTCAATTTTAACACCTATTCCTGTTTCAGTGCATCCTTGTTAAAGGGTGGAAATCTTCCTCGGGGTGGGGTTTTCCCAAGGGTAAGATAAATGAGCACGAACCCCCTCATGAATGCGCCATCCGCGAGGTTAGACGTTGTTTGTTCTAATGATACGTCATCCCCAACATTTTTCTCTGCAGGTACTGGAAGAGACGGGCTATAACCTAGCAGGACAGATCAATCCTGCAGATGTAATAGAGATGTCCATTAAGGAACAGCTTATCTCCCTGTTCATTGTTCCAGGAATCCCAGAGGACTTTTCATTTAAAACTCGTACTCGAAAGGAGATCAGTGTATGTATCAGTGGCTTCATCAGGAATCTGATGTCTGATTGGGTCATCAGCGAATTGAATGGTTCAAATTGACGGACCTACCCACTTGGAAGCGTAATAGGGCTGCTCCCGGCAAGTTCTATTTGATCTCGCCGTTCATTGGGTATGTCGTGAATATTTTGTTTTATAATCTCTTCTCATCACATGTCACAGAGCTTTGAAGGCATTTATTACTGCAAGAAAACCTAGAGTTTTCGAGTCGAGAAACCGCAAATCCGCCTCCTATATATTGAGTGACAGAGGTGCACAAGAGTCAAGCTCATCCTCTGCTGACACCGGTGAACCACAGACGCCTTCACCGCAATACAGCGAGGCCGTCCCGGTCACTAATGATCGCATAATAACGAGACATGAGTCGGACGAGGAGAAGGATGTCCTTGGCGAACCTTTGGATCCCCATTTTGCCCGGCTTTTAAACTCACTCTCCATCTCAGCTTCCAAGCATGTCGATCTGAAACCACTACACGCCACGAACAGGGCTGCTCCATTATCAAAATCCCTTTTATCGTTCGATCGTTTGAAAACCCCGGATTGGTCCTCCCGTGTGCCCACCTTTAGCGAGACCCCAGCCAAGCCGCCAGTACCTTGCAAGATTAAACATCCGTCAACTCAAGATCCTCACAATTGCGAACAGAATTCCAGTCTTACGCTTATCAATCGACCTGAGGTGGCATCCCGAACGGACGATGGCTCCAGTGATACATCACCCATCGCCGTCGCAAATTCCATTCCAGTGTCATCCCCTGGTGTATCCACGACGCGGAAATTATTCATGTCTTCTCGTCGCAGCTCCAGCATTGCCGACATTTCTCCATACCTGTCGCGACCAGCTGAGGTGCCTGCGTCAGGAAAAAGGTTGAAACAATTGGCGCTTCTCGAGTCGGTGGCCGATGAATCGTCCAAGATGACCCCTACTCCCACTAGCCAGGAGCTACCTCCCATTCACGGTCCGGATTACGGCCTTCCCAGGCCCACTACCTCCATGTTCCCGCCGATGTCGTACGCTTCTCAGATGAACCTCAGAGCTTCATACGAATCGGCCACATCGGTTCTTCCTATACATCCAGCCCGAGGCGCGATTTTCCAACCGCTACGCGCCTTCCATGAATATCCAATGTCGGGGGATCCATTCCAAGTTAGACCCCATTCTAGCCAGCTCAACCATTCTGCCTCTACCTACCTGGATAATGTGTCAACTCCTCACGTAAAGAACCACAGCCAAGTATTGTCTCTCTTGGGTGGAGTAGCCGAAGTTTTGCCCCCAGCAGACCTTCCGGCAGTACTTCCACCTCCACCTTTGTCGCAGACTTTTATGCCGAGTTATTCGCCTACCATCCTGCATCCATCAGTTCAGTCAAACACTGGTCGTTCTATTTATCCCTACGCTAGCACATCGGAGCACTTTGTGCCCGGAACTCCTGCTCATCTGTTCCATGCACTTCGTGATCCGCATTCAGTAGCTGCGATGCAGGTTGCTTCATCTCCGCACCCCCGACCACCTCTTCCGTCAAGTAGTATTCAGCTACTTTCCATTCTCAACGGTGACCGTGTTAGTGGGACACATGCATCTGTTTCACATACAAGACCTCCTTCCACTAGCATTTCAGTTCACGCCACCTAGATCAATGCGCCAATACAACTGCTGCCAAGATAAATGCATATATTTGCATTACTCTCGCCCATAACATGGGGCATCTATCCCCTTCAGTTGTCTATCTGTTGCGACACCCGCCACCGTCGTCGCGTTGATTCTTGCATCTTTTCGCTTGTTGCCGTCTCTCTGAGGGCCCTAAACTATACTCCGGTTGGTTTTCCAATGGATCGACTGAGTCTTCGAACTTCTAGTCTCATCCTTGTTTCAGTATCATAATTTTATTCTTGCTTCCCTTGCCTTTCGTTCACTCTGAACCGCCTTCCCTATCCAATATCCAAACCTACAGTACTAGCATCAGTGTCACGCTCTATCCCAGCCGTCGCAATACCCATCGTGTAGTTTTGTAGCCTTTCCAACGTACTGATTTCGGGTCCTGAATGGTACAGCCACCCATCGCACGGTCACGATATGGTCATTTTTTCTGTCGAGCAAGCGGCTCACACCTCTCGTCGTGTCAGTCGACAAGATGTTGAATGGTAGCGGCGTCAAGATTTTTACTGGTACGTTGGTTGTGTCCGTGGATGCAGAGGTAGTAATCGTGCACGGCGAACAGGCACCAGCCATCCAGAGTTGGCGGAAATCATCGCTAGACGGTACGGACTCGGGCATAGTAGGCGATCTGCACATCCTGAACGTATTCTAGCCTCGGTCTATCACTTTCCAAGGCCGAAGTGACCAAGAGCGGAATTGGCGAGACCAATGTCCGAATCGCTGAAAGCGTGCGAGAGAACGACGTGTACATCATCAACACGGGGTGTGGTGCGGTGAATACAGCACTCATGGAACTGTGCATTATGATATACGCGTGCAAGATAGCGAGCGCCAGACGGATCACTGCGGTGCTGCCGTTATTTCCGTATGCAAGGCAGGACAAAAAGGACAAGAGTCGGGCGCCGATTTCGGCAAAACTGGTTGCAAACATGATACAAAAGTCGGGTTGTGACCATGTCATCGTGAGCATGATTCTCGCAGTTCTGTGGATGGGGAGTGATGACGGTGATGGGAGTAGACCATGGACCTGCACGCGTCGCAAATTCAAGGTTTCTTTGATGTGCCAGTGGACAAGTGAGTGGGATGAGTCGTGGTGCACATACCAGACGCTGATGACACGCTTGGTTGTATACGTGGCAGCGTGAGTGCTGTGAACCAGGACGGGGTGTATGATGAGCTGATGTGCAGGCGAGGCAGCTCTATGCGGAGCCCTCGTCGATTCTGTATATTCGGACGCACTTTGATCTGAGCCAGGTTGTGATCGTGTCGCCGGATGCGGGGGGGGCCAAGAGGTGAGGAGGGGCGACCCAAGGGTGTGTATGAACTGACATGAGTGCAACAGGGCGACGTCCATCGCGGACCGGCTCGGGGTGGACTTTGCGTTGTTCCACAAGGAGCGGAAGAAGGCGAATTCTGTGTCACGGATGGTGCTGGTCGGACACGTGAAAGACAAGGTTGCGATCCTTGTGGACGACATGGCAGACACGTGTGGAACACTGTGCTTGGCGGCGCAGCACCTGGCGGAGGGGGGTGCGTCCAAGGTGTACGCGATTGTGACGCACGGGATCCTGAGCGGGGACGCACTGGAGAGGGTCGGGGAGAGTGCGTTGGAGAAGCTGATTGTGACGAACACGCTTCCACAGCAAGAGAACCAGTTGCGTTGTGGCAAGATTGAGGTGATAGACATCGGACCCGTGCTGGGGGAGGTGATTAGACGGAGCCACTACGGGGAGAGCGTGTCGAAGCTGTTCCATGAAGTACCGTACTAGCGAGTGCTTAGTCATCCAACCTGGGGCTGGACGTCTCGTCCTTGGTAAAGAGGTTGTGCGCGCCTGCCCAGCCTGGACTGCATCGTCTTCCTCCTCCTCCTCCTCCTCTCCACCTCTTTTTTTCTTCTTCTTTTTTCTACATGTCCGACTAGTCCACCGTCTTCTACACCCCAAAGGAAATGCTCCGCGTGTATCATGTTCACATCCTCGAACAATGTCATACACAGCACCGCCCCCCAGAAGAACACCCAGAGAGACACCGTCCACGTCCTCGGCATCCCCGCCGTCTCCATCCAGAACGGAAGACTCCAGGTTGGCGATGCACGCTCCAGTATGTCTCTCCCCTCTCCTCCCTGCTCTCCCCCGACACCCACCACAGGCTCACATCGCTCCTACACCCCCATCAAAACACTCGGCGACGGCTCCTTTGGCACAGTCCTCCTTTGCGACTGGCACGGCACACTCCCCCCAAACACTCCCCTCTCCCCCATGCAATGTGGCGGGGGCGCACGTCCAGAGTGGGCCGGAAAACGTCTCGTTGCCGTAAAGCGCATGAAAAAGAAGTGGGAGGGCGGCTGGGACGAGTGCAAGCGACTCAAGGAGCTCGAGGTCCGTTCTCTCTCCTCTTCTCTTACTTCCCCCCTCCCTCACCCCCCCCTCCGCAGTCTCTCCGCGCAATCCCTTTCCACCCGTGCATCATACCCCTCTACGACTTCTTTCTCCTTCCCGACACCAAGGAGCTCTACTTTGTTTTCGAGAGCATGGAGGGCAATCTGTATCACCTCATCAAAGCCCGAAAAGGCCGCCCCCTTGCAGGTGGCCTCGTGGCCTCCATCTTTCGTCAGATTGTCTCGGGCCTTCACCACATACATGCCTCTGGTTATTTCCACAGAGACATGAAACCAGAAAACGTGCTCGTCACCACCACCGGTCTCTTTGAATACCGCTCCTTATCCCCGGTCACACCCGCTACACCCACTGAAAAGGACGTCGTGGCTATCATCAAACTTGCCGACTTTGGTCTCGCACGAGAGACTGCAAGTTCTCCCCCTTATACCGAGTACGTTTCTACCAGGTGGTATCGCGCGCCGGAGGTCTTGCTCCTGAGCAGGGATTATTCTAATCCGGTGGACATGTGGGCACTTGGCACCATTATGGCCGAACTGGTCAACCTTCGTCCACTCTTTCCTGGCTCTGGTCAAATCGATCAGATACATAGAATCTGTGAGGTTCTGAGCGACCCGGCTGATTATGGCCTGGATGCTAGGGGTCGTTCCCTTGGAGGTGGCAAGTGGAGTAAGGGCCTCAAGATGGCAAAGCAGTTCAACTTTATCTTTCCCAAGGTGATCCCCCTTTTTTTTCTTCACCTTTGTCCGTTTGTATACTCATCTTATCATTTGCTTTCAGTGTCAACCGAGAGACTTTTTCTCTCATTTCGACCGTAATGTTCCTCGAACGCTTGTCGAGTGCATATCGGACCTGCTTAAATATGACCCGGATGCGCGACTGACCAGCCGGCAATGCCTGGAGCATCCATACCTCATCGAAGCATTACCCCACAACATGCCCCCGATGCCTCCCGCATTGCATGTGCAAACTTTGCCTACAACCCCCTCAAAGTTGCATACGAACGGCGCGCTGTTTATCACACCTTCTGCATCTCCTCGTAGTGTGCCTCCCTCGCATTCCCACAATTCTCTTCCAAAATCCCCATACCATCCTGCCTCAAATCTTCACCCATCTCACATCCCAGATGCTGCTTCTTCTCATCGCACTGTGTTTGTGTCTTCTATCGTCTCTTCAACTGCACAGACGCCTTCTTCTCACAAAACAGAACCTACCGACCTTCGCATATACGCTCACGCTCAACTCTCGTCAGACATTGTTGAGGAAGTCCGCTCGCATGTATCCTCTACGTGGCCCTCCAATCATGCTCGGTCAGACTCGGATCAAATGGACGTGTCTTCTCCATTGGTTGAAATTCCAGAAGACAACCATGCAATGGACACCCAGGCATCTACGATTCAGACCCCGGTGGCCGGACATATCCCTACGCAAGACACCAATCACACCTCCGTTAGTAAGCTTGGCAGGTTTGGATCCTCCCTCGGATTCGGTAAGAAGAACTCCAGATGGGGTCTCGGCGTGTTTGGTCATGGAGAGAAACCACATCAACAATCTTTACCCCCGGTGGACGAGGTTCCTGGGTCGAGCTCAACTCCCTCTCTCAAGCGCACACAGTCTACGAACTCTGACAGTCTTTCCGTCACAGACGTTTCCCCGGTCAACACACGCAAGGATGCGAAAGCCATCAAGAGGGAGGCTGAACGCTTGCAACTCGAAGCGGAGAAGCAGCGTCGTGCGCTTGCGGAGCGGTTACACAGAGAGCAAGCTCGTGCTGTCATGCAAAAACGTAGTCAGATGCTCATGCAAACTACCGGAAGAAACGAGTTGGAGTGGAAGTGGACACATCCAGGTAGCCTGGTAAACGTCAACCAACGTCCAAATTACGACGATCTGGACAAGGGAAAACTTTCAGCGTCTGGCCCGATACGGCAAAACCAGAGTAGTGGCAAAGTATCTTCACCCACGTTGAATGCGGCTTCTGGGCGCTATCTCAAACCCCCAGATACGAACCTACCCTCAAGCGATCGTTGGCTACCTAGAGACGAACGCTTGAGCAAGGTTCGTCGTAGAGACTTCGATGATGACCACTCCATGTCATCGTCCGATGTCCACAGCACAGGAAGGATGTCAGCCATGTCGTCCGCAACTGTTGATAGTGATCCAGGTCCCGCACGCGTTCGACGACCGGGTATTTATGGTATTAACCGAATGACATCGGCATCCTCGTTGAGGACAGGTAGAACATCGTACGATGACTTTCCCACCTCGGCACGATCTTCAAATTCGATATCCTTAGATCACCAGTTCAACGAATTCAATATCCGCGCTTCTGTCGATACCACTTCTTCGGTCTCGGGGACCTCTTCCCCTCCACCAATCAATCTTTTGTCACTTTCCCCTTCACCAAACTCATGGATGCATTCCCATACTTCTCATGAATCTGCCGGCCCTTATGTGGCCCCTCCTCTTATCCAATATCCCTCTTCCTCCCACAAGTCATACGAGTGTAATGGTCAACTCTACGGTCATCCACCAACTGATCTGATTGACTCAAATACTGCAATAAACCCAATTTTCAAAGTGGTGCGTAAACGTACTTCTTGATCGATCTTGTCTGATCATTATCATTTAACTCAGGCTCCACTGCCAGCGTCCCCGAGTGACCATTTCTCATCCCCACATTCCCTCCCACCTTTCTCACAACTCGAGGCTGTGGCGGAAGGGGAGTATCCTCCACTCTCCCCTATGTCTTTCCATTCGCCAGAGGATGAATGATATGTCCTCCTCACCCTCTTTTGAAACTTTTTTTTTATTGTCTGCGACCTTGTCAGGAATATTCATCTTTATCCCATATACGCGTGCCATTCATTGCTGCAACTTCTGCACTGCCCCTGCACTCCTCACCTGGATTCTATCGTCATTCCTGCACTGAACCCATTCCCAACTCTACCTCCAACTTCCTGACAACCATGGGCGCTATGAGGCACCATCCTTTCCATGACGCGTAGTATAGCCTTTGTGGCCTTAGTTTGCCCCCTACTTACTGTACTTACTGGCACTTTAGTAGTATACTTACTCTGGTTGAGCGTTGTAGAGCGCCAAGTTGTACCCTTAGCCATTGGCAGCAAACACATTACAGTCGACATCGATTCCCGCTATGGGTGCGATTGCTGATAAGTATATACCTCTATACATGAAACCTGCTCATCCAGTCACGATGACGTTGGACACGTTAGTGTTCATGTCCATGTGGAACCTGCTCAAACCGGAGACCACTGACGAACTGATGTGAGGCCCAGGATATGTAAAGACGAGTGGTTGACAACGTACCAGTAGCTAGAAAGTGAATTTAGAATCAACGATGTGAAATGGAGAGAACACCAGAACATACCCGCATGGTCGAGGACCGGGTTGATCCTTGAACACGTTAGCAAGACAGCGTATCAGAGGGAGTGAATTAGTGCGAACTAGGTTAATAAAGATTTTCGGGTGACCGAGAGGACCTCCCCCTAACCAATTTTATGAGCACTCTGACAAAGACGCATGGAGTTATAATGACTCACCACCATCACAGACGGCCTTTCGGCCGTGCACCACTCTGACCGGCTCGTTGCCAACTAACTCCATAGCACTGAGTGGATTGGGCTGGAGTTCCATCAGTGTCTGTTCAAAGCGAGGGCCCGAACGAGACACAGGCCTGGGCTTCTGACTCGTCGACCACATCGTGGGGTAATTGGGTGACTGCGGCACGACGGTCGACTTGGAGGCAGGAGCTGGCGTCGTAGGTATACCTGCAGCAGTCGAAGACGCCCTTCCCAATGCTTTCAAGTGAAGAAACGTTGTAGCGAGCCGACGGCTGAGCATGTTAATGAGATTGTCGAGGTCAACGCTAAACCCGTCCGATGGGTCTGTGCAGAGAGAGCGCAAGTAAAAGTTGACTCGAAATGGAAACTTGGGCGAATTAACGTACACGTGCGTCTGTATGTATGTACAGACGTCTACTAGTCCATTTCCTCGATTTCAATGTTGTCTGAGTCATTCAACCCGACTTCCTCCGTCTCTATGCTGCTATCATGATTGGGAATAACGACTAGTGTGTTCCGTGGACCATCAAACCTAACACAAGCCGTCTCGCCATCGCGAATACGGTCAGAAAGTAACATGATGGATAGTGGGTTCAGCACTTCGCTTTGGATCGCACGGTTCAGTGGGCGAGCACCGTAGGTGGTTGAATAACCAATGGACACGAGGTATTGCTTCGACTCGGTGTCAACGTCCAGGATAATTTGTCGGTCCACGAGCCTGTTCTGGATTTCCTTTAGCCGGAGATCCACAATCTTGAGTATGTTGGTCCTCGACAACATACGCTGTCAAAGTCCGGTAGAATTCAGTTATCATGCAATGTAAAGTATGATCCTAAACTTACATATATGACGATTTCATCGATGCGGTTAATGAATTCGGGGGGAAAATGGGCCTGGATTGCACTCATCACTAGCTGTCTTGTGTCCGCACTAATTGGGCCTTCACCCATGTCGTTGAGGAAAGCTGCACCAAGGTTTGAGGTCATGATGGTGACGGTGTTGCGGAAATCAACGACACGGCCTTGGCCATCTGTCAAGCGTCCATCGTCGAGGACTTGTAAGAATAGGGTCACAAATTCATGAGATGCCTTTTCGATTTCGTCGATGAGGATAATGCAATACGGCTTGCGCCGAACATATTCGGTGAGTTGGCCACCTAATTCGTGGCCAACATATCCAGGAGGTGCACCGATGAGACGTGCAATCGCATGCTTCTCAGAGTATTCAGATCCATCAATGCGAACCATGGCATCTGGTGAGTCGAAAAGCAACGTCGCAAGCTGATCAAAATGCCGTTGGTTCCTCCCTGAATGATCCATGTGGATATGTGCTTACTGTTTTACTCAACAACGTTTTGCCAGTTCCGGACGGGCCAGTCATAAGAAAGCTAGCTATAGGTCGTTCGGTACTTTTGAGCCCACTGCGAGATAACCTAACTGCATTTGCCACAGCTTTCACAGCCTCGGGTTGGCCAACCACTGAATCGGAAAGGACTTTCTCCATACGAAGCAGCCTTTCTTTCTCCGTCGACAGGAGCTTCGTCACCGGAATAGTTGTCCATCGACCAACGATATCAGCTATATGATCCGAAGTAACTGTATCAGTACCAATATGGCCATCGGCTTCTTCCCGCATTTTTTGAGCTTGAAGCTGCTCAAGCCGGCCCTGCAACTCAGGAAGGGCGTAGTAGCGAAGATCTGAGGCGGTTTGCAGGTCACGTCTACACAAGTATATCAAGTGTCACTGATCAACCGTTTGAAACCAACACCCACCTTCTTTCGGCATCGTCAGCTTTCGCTTTGAGCTCGTCAATCCTCTTACGAACACTGTTAATCTCGTCACCCCGCGTCTTCTCAGCCTCATAGGCAGCCTTGAGTGGTTGAAGTTCATCATCAATTTCTGCCATTGCCTTGTAGGCAGCGGCGACACGATCTTTACTTGCTTGGTCCTTCTCTCTCTCCAAAGCATGGATTTCCACCTCGAGTTGTAGTCTACGATGCTGCAGCTTATCGATGTTTTCTGGTGCTGTTTCTCGAGCCACTCGCACACTGGTAAACAAGTGGAAGTACTCATGGGGGCCTAACTAAGTGGTAGAACTGACCTGGCACAAGCTTCGTCAACGAGATCTATCGCAGCATCGGGTAATCTTCTTGATGTCAAGTAGCGATGAGCAAGTGTGGCTGCAGATATCAAAGCCCCGTCAAGTATCCTGACACCATGATGTACCTCGTATTTCTCTCTTATTCCTCGGAGTATGCTGATAGTCTCTGGAACCGAAGGTTCGTTAATAAGCACCTGTGCGAACCTTCGCTCCAGTGCCGCATCAGCTTCAATATACTTCTTGTATTCTGAAAGTGTTGTAGCACCGATGCAGTGGAGTTTTCCCCTTGCTAGAAGAGGTTTAAAAAGATTAGCAGCGTCCATGCCGCCACCTTCTGCACCTCTTCCAGCCATGATGAGGTGTAGCTCGTCAATGAAAAGGATGATGGGTGTGCCATCGTCAGAAGCTGTTTCCACCTCATGGAGAACACTCTTGACTCGTTCCTCGTACTCTCCTTTGTATTTGGCTCCAGCCATAAGGGCACCCATGTCCAGGGAGAAGAGTCGTCCAATGAGGGATGCAGGAACATCCCGGTTAACAATGCGCCGGGCGAGACCTTCGGCAATTGAGGTCTTACCAACACCAGGTTCACCAATAAGAACGGGGTTGTTCTTCGTCCTATAGCAATTATCAATGGGCGTTGCAATGATACGACTAAGAATGAATACCTTCTACACAAGATTCGGACGACTCTCCTTATTTCATCATCTCTCCCGACGACAGGATCGATCTTCCCTTCCTGGGCCAGTGCAGTCAAATCAATTGCATATTTTTGAAGTGCATCGAAGCCTTCCTCGGCACTTCTACTCTCAATATGTCTGTCACCTCGAACCTGCTGAATTGCGGTTTTAAGTACAAGTTCGGTAAGCCCAGCTTCCTTGATGACAGAAACAATGGAGGGATCATTTATGAGAGCAAGAAGGAGGTGATCCTGAGCAAGATATGAATCATACATATTTTTCTGCTGTTCTTGCGCCTCACGCAAGACTTTGAGAGCAGCGGAGCTAAAAGTGATTTCATCGGGCCCGGGAGCTGGTGATTGCGAAGGAAATCGGACAATGAGTTTCTGCAGACCTCGGCTAATAGGTGTCTGGCACCAGTGAATCAGTGCGTAATAATCAGACGGTGTTAGGATTACTGACCGGATCACCGCCAGCTCTCTGGATTACTGATGCAAAAAGGGGTCGAGAAGAACCTCTTGACCCTAGTAGATTAGATCCGGGAGCCTGAACTTCGTTGAGGAGAACAAATGCAAGATGTGCCGGATGGACTAGTAGGAGAGTATTGGACGCTATGGATTGATAGCGAGGAAAGCTAGTCACCTTGGACATTTGAATAGTCACTGGCAAGCTGGACAGCAGCAGCTATCGACTGCCTTGTCTTGTCTGTGAGATTGTCGACGTTCATAGCTCAACTTGAAGCATTGGGTAATCTACTACATATTTTATATTGTTGATATAAATATTAGGGTACAACTCTCAAGGTCTCACTCTCCGATCGGACCCTTTGCGAATATTGGAGAAGTGCCGATACCCAGCACAGACACATGCACGCCCCAGTTACTCATTGTAGCCCCTCGTGAGAGAGAGGGGTGTTGAACTTGGTGAACTGGCACTACCAAGTTGCCAGCTACTAGCTACAAGTAGATAAGATTACAATGTAGCATACACATCTACTGGTCGCTTCTAAGCGAGTTAAATGAAGCAGTACTATACAGTAGATTAAATAAACACATATACCTGTATATAAGAGCTTCTAGCTCTGCATTTTAATATACAGGAGGGTTTTTACTATTGTACCACCTCTCTGGTGAGTTCAGAGGTTCCTCCTCTGCTATGGCGCCCTAGTGGCTGCCC
>JBBPKD010000283.1:0-25885 GCA_038089075.1 Singerocomus inundabilis
ACCCCTCCCCATCCCCATATACAAAGTCTGACCCCCTTCCCCCTGCCTTTCCTTCCCCCGCAGCCCTGGCAGACATGCCCATACCCCCCTCTCGCACCTCCCCGCGTAATAAAAAGCCTGGCCACGTTCCCCGTCCACGGAACGCGTTCATGCTCTTCCGTTCCGCCTTCTCTGCCGCTCAGCGGATCAGCGCAAAGATCGAGCATGATAACCGCCACATCACCCGCATCATCGCGCATTGTTGGAATCGCCTCTCCGACACAGAGAAACAGGTCTGGCGCGACAAGGCAGCGGCCGAAAAGGTACAGCACGCAGAACGCTATCCAGATTATCGCTTCAGTCCCATCGGACGCGCAACCAAGCCTGTCAAGCGCAAAGTTCGCAGGAATGGCGTCGAGGACGTGAAGCGGTGCGAAAAGCTCGCCGAGCTGCTCATGGCCGGAAAATACGGCCAGGAACTGGAATCTGCCGTCAAGAAATTTGACCATGAGCGCCGTTCCGCAAAAGCCATTGTCAGTGCCGATGTGTTTACAAGCGCGGAGAAGCACACCGCACCCACAGACCAGAACCCGGAACCCACTAACGTCCCACCCTTTCGCAGCCCCCTATTGCCCCCGACCAAGTCGGTGTCGCAACCAGCACCCGACGACAACCTTTCGCCAGAGGTGAGTGGCGGAAAACCATGTGCTCCCTGACCCGAGCTGACCATATCCCAGTCTCCCATGCATTCCGCGACCGAATACCACGTCGAGCCACACGCATTTTATTCCCTCACGGACGCTAGTATATCGGATGATTTGTTGGCAACTCCTTCTCACCCCCCTACTTCTATCGATCCTTGTCAGTCGATCACGCGCTTTGTGCAGAGCAGTCATGCAGAGCTAGAGCAATCGCTCCTGGACTTTTCTCCTTTCTGGTGGAATCAGTCAGACAGCTTCTCATACTACCACCAACTGGACGCTTTGACTTATTGACTCACTTAATCTGTTTTTTTACCCGTGACAATATATAGCTAGCTAATCTGCACCGTTACCCGTGTCATATATCCTGTATTTTTTTTTCCCTTCCTTTGTATCCTTTAGTACATCGGAGCTAGTAAACCAAGGACGTTCAAGCGCCCACTGATTGCCGAGCAAGCTGTTCAAACGCTGTCACGCCCAATTTCCCCAAAAGTGTCGCACACCCGACCACCTTGGCACCAGCACGATGCATGCGCGCGACTGCCTCGGGGCAGGTCACACCGCCCACGCCGATAATGATGATACTGCGTAGTGCCGGATCTTCTGACTCTCCCAAGAGCTTCGAAGTCGTATACACGTTCCCGAGTGATAACGCATGTATCGCTTCCCCGGCGAGACCTCCAACACCACGCGGCATTGCAAACTCACCCGTACCGCCTTGGACCTGATCTGCAAATACCAGGCTGTTCCCAAGCGTGTTGGTGCACGTCAAGAACGCGAAAGGATTCACAGACGTGCCCGACTCTGGATCGATCCGCGAATATGCTGCGATGGCCTGAACGACGTTGGCGATCTGCGAGGCCACGACATACGGCGGAAGCTTGATCCCGATCGTGAGACTCTTGTCCTTCCAAAAGCACTCCGCGAGGACGTCAAGGAATGCGGTGAGGCCTGGGCCAGTGGGATCGTATGACGGGGGCGGACGGGTGGGTATGTTGGGACAGCTCGTGTTGAGCTCGATAGCGATGCGGACCGCCCATCCTTCTTGAGCAGCGCGGAGGTCTTGGATGGCGAACAGCATGAGACGGAGATCAGTCGCGTGTGATTCTGTGATGCTGATGATGAATGGCTTGGTAGAGCTGGGGGTGCGCTCGAGGATAGTGCGGACCCATCCGATATAGCTAAAGAGGGGGTGGGGGGAATAGCCGTAAGAGTTGATGGAGGAGAGGGCGTCTCTGAAGAAGGCGACCTTGACGAGGGGGTTAGTGAGTGGATGCGATTGGTGAACGTGGGGAGAGGAATCACCGAGTGTGAAATGTCCTCGTCGAATCCACCGAGTGTGGCCGTCCGAATGGTGACTGCGCCGGTGTAGGGGCAGTCAAATAAGGCTGCGAGCTGGGATTCGTCCGAGGCCCATACGCACGAAGTGTTTATGAGGGGTGGGGTGATGTTGATGTTGCGTATGGTGACCATGGCTGGAGACTCGGACAGATTCCCATATCGTCCTCGCCTCAATAGAGATAAGATTAGATTAAACGTTGACTATGACCGGTGTTGGACTGCACATGTATGACAACAGGAGACAATGATGTACGGTTACTTGAGTACTTGTTCTCGCTCTAATACAGACTGCTCCAGCTTGATCAGTATAGTAGTACGGGATGGGTATTGTTGGGTGGGTGTGCTGTGGGCGGTCACTCTAGCAGGCTGCGGGAGATGAAAAGAGCGTCTGTGGAAAGATGGAACACATACGAAACCGAGTCCATCGAGAACGGCCTCGACGATGCCTGCAGTGAAGGAGGAGCAGCTGAGAGTGGAGAGATCTCTTGGCACGGATATGTGGCGTTCGAGAAGGGGATCGTTGTCAATGATCATGTCTGTGACAAGGTCAGAAGGGAGGGAAACAAGTGAAGATAGACATGCATTCGTCCTCGTTCTCTACGCTCTTCTCGACCGCATCTGCAGATCTACCAAACACTGCACGCCATACTTGAGTGTGGATGGACATGAGCGCAGGGAGGAAGCGTATTTCGCGCTTTGGGGTCTTTGAAGAAGACTCTGCGCGCCAGACCATGAGCTCGAGGACGCGTACTCCGACGCGGTAACCGAGGGTGTTGAGTCTGTGGGGGATGAATGGAAGGCGGAGGGGTGAGGTGGATGTGCGAACCTGCGCTCAAGATCGTTTATGCCGCCGACACGCTTCTGAGTGTATTGGACCATCTCTGAGAAGAGAAAGGCGAACGCAGGGGCAGAGATCTCTGCGGTGCGGGTCTTGTTGAGGCCGCGGTCATAGATGTTTGGGCGGTTGGTGGGCTTGTGTGGTGCGAGGGTTGTGGAGATGGAAGGTGCGGAGGAGAGAGAGAATCTAGGGGGAGACAAGGAGGTGGGGGAGAGATGGTCTGAGGAGGAGGAGAGGATGGACATGCGGCTGTGCTGCTGCTGCATCGTCGTCGTCGCTGTCCAACGTGCAGACATCACGTGCGCATGTCCTCTCCACTGACCCTCTCCTCGACCGACCTCCAGGAGCACATCTACAACTCACTCCTCCATGGTCGCACTCCAGATGTCGTCCTAGACGTATCTGGCACTTGGAGAGCCCGCTACAAGTTACACAAGATCGTCCTCATTCGTGCAGTTCGTCCACACCTTTCTCGTCCCTCTCCGCGCTCACTCCTTCCAGGGCTTCTTCAGCTCTCTCTTCACTGCTGGCTTTCTCGAGTCTTCCGTGTCCTCTGGCCTCCAACATGTCGACATTGTCTTCGATGACCGCAACATAACACGCCCAGGTGGGTTTCCCCCTTCCTGGCTCACCATCTCACTCACCACCTGCCCGCAGCATTCGAGTACGTGTGTTCATCGTTCTCCCCATTCACAGCTCACCCTCCCTAGGATATGTATTGCGCGCCTCTACGGCGGTGGCCCTCCCCTCCACGTTCCCCCTGCCCTCATTCCAACTCCCCTCCATCCCCTCACGTCATCCTTTCCTGGCCCGACATCTCCCTCAGATCCCCCACGTGCCCATCAACCTGCAATGCCCCCCTTCCTCCTCTCCCTCCTCGCAACCTCCGTCTACCTCTCCATCCCCTCACTCGCCTCCCAGGCCCTCACCTACATCCTCAATACCGTCGGTCCCTATACCGTCGTCCCTTATCTCCAATTCGCGACTGGCTCTACCTTCTATCCTTCCACAGAATACAGCACTGATGCTGCCGTTGGTTTGGAACATATTGCAGAGATTCTCGATCCCTCTTCACCCTCACCCTCGGAATCCCACGATGTCCTGGCTGACAAACTACACGATCTGGACGTACAAAAGGAAGACCCTGCAGAATCTGACTCTGAATCGGAATCCAAAGGGCATCCCAGATCCTCTCCCTCATTCAATTACGGCGTCGTGTCGGACAAGATAGGAGAAGCCGCCGCATGTTGGCTTGCAAGATGGGGCCCAGACATGCTCGTACACGAGGAGAAAGCTTCCCGTGTGAGAGATTTACCACTGGCGCCAATCCCAACCCAACCCTCGGCTTCCCGCCGCCGCGCAGATACGTTGCCGTCTCGACCATCCACAGACGAGTCCTCCCCTTTGACACCCCATCGTGTCCCCCTCATATGGTCCAGAGGCGGGCTAACATCCTCCTGGATACGAGAACTCATTTCGTCTGATGCCTTATTTGTCAAGGGAGAGCGTGAGCGATATGACTTGGCGCGCACCATCGTTGAACTACGAAGAGGGCAAGGAATCGACGACGACGAAGAGAAAGACTGGGAGATCATGTTCCGTCATGGCATTTACTACACTAATATGGTATCACGATTCCTCATATGCCCTGCACACTTTGCTGATATGTTCTGTCAGCTCGTCGATGATATTATTGCAATCTCACAGGACATTTCTCCAACTACCAGTCGACCGTTCGTGCCCATATCCGTTCTGCAGGATGCTCATTGGACACAATCCCTGCTTCGCTGTCATATTACCACGGGACCCAGAGCCAATTCCTCGCCTACATCTAGCCCATCACCGGGACGCGACAGAGAAGTGGGGCTCTGCGTTACCACCGCCGAAATTCTTTCACGACTTTCAGACTCGTCTCAACAACAGTCCACCGTAAACGAGAAGGACAGAGTTTATTATCCAGTTGCTCAAGACTCGTCACGACGCATAGGTGACAATAACGGCATCGAAGGCGCGTCCATGGATCGGCTATTTGATCCGCACGCTACTCCGGCAGACCGTAGATCTCCATCGCGCGTCGCGACATCTGAATCAAACTTTTTTGGTCTCAAAGCAGAACGAAAGACCGCCTCCGAATGTGTCGCAAGCGATGCCACAGGGAAAGCTCGCTGGTCACCATATCCTCCTTGTCGATTTGCAGTTGAGTTTTGGGACATCGATTCGCTCAAGGAAAAGTCCCGGCTACATTCACACACAATCTGGTATGCAGGGAGCTTGTTCAACGTATACGTCCAAGTTGTGCGAAGGAAGGGAATCCAATTGGGCATCTACTTGCACCGCCAGTCAAACGTTGATCCCATCCCTGCGCCTTCTGCACCAGCACACGCAGGCATTCGAAGCGAGCGCAATCACAACAGGATACCCTCGCTTCCACTGCAGATGCTCTCTTCTGTTTCGTCGCCCACCATTCATCACTCCCCCTTGATCCATCCCATCCGGAGTGCGACCCCGAATTCTCCTCCATCGACCCCGTCGAGTTCTCCCACAAATTACCAATCGGCAGGGAACGCTGTCCCGGCGACAGCGCCTGCGATCGCCCCGGCGCAGCCCTACAGAGATTCACGCCCGTCCATCTCTGCCTACTTCTCCGTCTCCTGCACTAGCACAACAGGGTCCTCCATCACGCGGTTTACGAGTGTTCCCGACGTGTTCAACGTCAGCCAGAGCTGGGGCTGGAAATCGAGCTCCCTACGATCGGAAGATATGGACGAGGTTGGGGCAGACGGTCAGCCGGTCAAGTCACCCGTTCCTGCACCCAAGGAGCTTAGCTTGAGAGCGACCGTCGTCTTGGGTGTTGTGTAGTTATATGACGTTCTCTTCTCTTTTTGTTCTTTGCGTTTATATGTTCTCCGTGCTTTCGATTTACGATATCGCATTCTGTCCATAAGTACCAGTTTCTTCCGGGTTTACCTTTATATGGGGAGACGTGCTTAATGACATGGGTGTTTGCTTTGAATATTTTTCTGTGCATAGATCGTGCCAGAATTTTTCAGGGATGTTCGTGTTGCCGAGTTACTCTGACCTGCACACATCTCACCGTTGCTGTCAGATAGTAGCCGATCATGTACGTTGTCTATGATTATATGCGTATATATCCTTGAGTTTGAGTTGGATAGGATTTGATGCTGCGTGGTATGGAACGGGTGCGGTCGAACGACTGTGATACCGACTTTTGTTGCCTGCTATGCCCTTTCCTAGTTCCAGCATCGAGGGGTGCGAAAAAGCAGCTGAGCCTTGACTTCCAAGGCTAGGGGCTGCGCGTTCTACAGCACTTTAGTTGTACGTTTCGCTCCTACCATTCATCAGTGTCTGTCGCCGCGCTGTTGCAGCCTCTTGAACCGTATCTGTGCGCCTATCCTCATCCACAAGCGTGGATTACCTAGGATCAAATATTAATGATCGATTATCATTGATCACCCCTTCGAGCGTCCCAGTGAAAGCCACTTTCATGACTCTTGCCACCACCCGACTGCTGTACATCATGTCTCAACTTCCGGTGCAGAAAAAGTTGCAACCAGATGGCCAAGCTCAGCGTGATGCGCGCTCGGTGTCTACACAAGTCTTGATGCTAGGAAAGGACCACGACGTCTCTTTCGCAGGTACCAGTCAATTCACGGCCCAAGGTGTCTCTGCGTGTGGCCTTGCCGCGTTCAACTTTGCCAGAATCGGGTTTCGGATCGAGCAAAGCAAGAGGAACCTCTCGAATATCTTGAACGAGTTGAGCACGAGGGAGGTCATCGAGGTGAGTGTGCAGGTCGGACGGTTGCTGAGCCAACAAGCTATTGCCTGCCACTGAACCTGGCCTCCAGGAAATCGTAGCCATTTGTGCAGGATGGTCCAGAAATATGCATTTAGAGGTCGATGAGATCCACAGACTCCCGATCTTTAGTAGATCTCTCAAACTCGTGTCTACCAAGTATGGTCGTCCGGGGCTAAAACACTTTCGACACATCCTCGAGTACGTGCGATGTCTGTGCATCTCGGTTGGGACTAAGTGGGCGTGCGTTTCTCCCCCCCTCCAGGACCATGAAAGATATTGATACATCGGCCGTGATGATCATCACGCGTCCACCTGAAATTATCGCCTGTTTCAAGTTTGTCGATTTGAACGCCGGTCAGCATTCAAGCACGCCCGACAACCCACTCTTTGTCATCTTCGACTCACACCCTCGTCCCTCACACCCTCTCGGGACCGGCTTGTCGTTTAGCACTTCCATAGAAAGCACGGCTCGCACTCTGAGTAATATCTTGCCTATGGACGAGAGCATTTTCGACTCATCCGATTTTGAATGGCAAGCTCAGCTCCTCGCGAATTGCTCGGCACACGTGTATGTCGCCAAGCGTCGGCGTAATGATCACGAGGAAGCTCTCGTCCAATCCAGCTTGTCCATACTCGCCCTTCGTGCGCGGATCTCAGGGCTCAAACACGAAAATGAGGAACTCGTCTCTGACAGCATGCAGCTCGACTCGGAGGTAAGTCGCCTCCGGGCCTCTATACTACAAGAACAGGCGAAAATGAGACAGGCCTTCTCTTCTCCGACATCGCTCGCAAGCCGAGTCTTGGGTCGTTCCTTTGGCCTGATTAGCCACGCTATCGCTGGCCCTTCTTGGATGTCTGGCGCGAGTGCCAGTGGTATGCAGCAATCCAGCGCGGGTAGTCGCCCTATTAATGCTCCATACACGACCCCTGCCAAACGTCTTGACCGTGCGCATCCGTCAATACTCCCTGACGTTGCTGGGGCGAAAAGTATCTTTGCTAACAACCCACCCCCCACTCCTTCCAAGCCACCACCGGCTTATGGGGAACTCGGCTTCGATAGCGATTCAACCACAGATTCAGACGATTCCTGGATCCAGTCCACACTTGTCGCTCGCGAACTCCAGAATAAATTTGATTATGAAGATCAACGGCTCCGTCGGGAGCACGCAGAACTCGCTGCACGGCACGTACAACCCACCTTTCAATGCAGCATATGCATAGACGAACTGCCTGAAGATGACGTCGCTAGAGTAGATGGTTGCGTACACACGATGTGTAGGTCTTGTTTGAGAGACTTTGTTGCCTCGAAGATCCAAGAGCATCGGTACCCGATATTCTGTCCCATGTGCACCATCATCAAGGATTGCAAAGAGCCCGGTGGTACGTATCACACCTGTCGTTCTCTCGTTGTCAGCGTCGATAGCTTGTTTGCTTTACAGTGATTTCTAGGTTCCTAGTCGAACAACTCGGCATCAATGAAGAACAATCCCAGATCTTGACCGAGATGGAGTTGGCTGAATTCACCATTCAAATTCATTGTCGCAGGTATGCTGCCTCTCCGTCCCTTTCTGCCTTTCTACTTCAGTGGGAGGGATCACATAATTGCACCAGCTGCGGGCGCCCTGCGTTTGTGGATCGCGAAGACTTCTCGGAAGCGATCAATATCGTGTGCCCTCAAAGTGACTGTCATCATGTATGGTGCAAGAAGTGCGAGCAGGCGATCGTCGTCGACGGGCCGAAACACTCGTGCGATGGGTCCTCTGAACTGGATTACCTGATGAAAGAAAAGGGGTGGAAACATTGTCCGAGTGCGTGATTAGTCCCCCCCCTCTTTTAATGTATACGCATGCGACCAACATGCAGACTGCAAGACGCCGATTCAGAAGGAAACTGGATGCAATCACATGACGGTATGTGCTCGCTCATTCCCCTTCTGTCCTATACCTCGTCCTCTGGGATTGACTCGTTGTTATCCTCTTGTTTCTGGTAGTGCATCTCTCCTGGGTGCAACACCCACTTTTGCTACGTCTGTGGTGGCATGATCGTTCGATCTGCACTCGGCCATGAGATCAACCAGGCCGTCTCGGCACACTTTCGCAAGTGTCAGCTGTTCGAAGTCCCGGATTGACGCACACACGAGATGTTCGCCAATTGGCATGTGCGCAAGGACATGGATGCTGTACTGGTTACCCCTTCCTGCTTTTCGGTGAACAATGGGCTTTCATCTCCGCGCACATCCTGGCAAGCGCCGTCATGATCATTGACAAATTCTAGCACATCTGATCAGTCAGCCAGTTGGTCATCATCACAAATTTTTGCACTGGATGGCTTTATATAGTAGCCGAAAAACGTCTCTCTGTGTAATTATTGATGATGCTACAAACTGAATCCTGAAAAACCATATCCTTGTGATTGCAGTACGACCTGCGCTTTATGCGGGTCCCCGACCATCACTTACTACAGATTAATGGAGTACGTAATTAAAAAAGTTCGAAAGGCCAAGGCAACATAATTATAATACGCGCGACACCCTACGGTTTTGGACGGGGCGTGAATGTAAGTAGGCATCCGTCCTTGGGGAAAATCGTTGCAATGATCCTAAGCATACACGTTTATAAGCACACGGGAACTACCACGCTGGGCACAAGACGTACTGCACTTTGTCACTCTCAGGTGTCACATGATGCTCCCAGTTGGCAAGCACACTGGCAGTGGCAAGGACAAGTGCAATGTTCATTTGTGCATACTCGATCCCGATACATCTGTGAGGGCCACTACCAAAGACGAGGTAGTTCTGAGGTGAGGTATTGGCAGGGTTATTGGCGTCGAGCCATCTTTCGGGGACCAGGCTCTCATGGTCTGGGTATACTTCGGGGTCGTGTAAAGAAGTGTAAAAGGACGGGATCACCATACTGCTGACGGGAACCGTATAGTCAGAACTGATAGGGAACGGTTTCGTAGTCCTATAAGGAACCTTGACAAAATCATCGGAAACATGTCCACGAAAACGTAGCAGACGGGATTACCATAGTGACAGGAGGCTTGACACGCATGCTTTCCTTGACAAATGCTTTCAGGTAGGGCATCTCGTCCAACATTTCCAAGGTCATGGGCTTGTATACATCACCACCCCGAATGCGATATTGTTCTTCGCGAATCTTTGCCAAGATCTCTGGGTGGTCTGCAAGATGCTGGAAACCGTAGATCAAGCCGCTGCTCATAGCATCTTGAGAGGCAAACAAGAAGGAAAATATGACCATGGCCATCTCGCGGTCAGTAAAGTCTTTGCGACCCTTGTAACCAGGGGCCTGCAATTCCTTGACCCACTGTTCAAGCATGCACTCTGGCTCGGCACCTTTTGCAATGGCGATCTTGGATTTTGCGGCAGCCATCTCCAACCATTTGAACGCGACTTTGCGGGCTTGAATGGCTCTGTAAACCTTTGTTCCAGGAAAAGCAAAGGGGAAGTTGACGAGCTCAAGAGCACGGGTGATGTCCCAATACTTTTGACTGATCTCAGCAGCGCCGTACTCGGGAATATGATGACCACAAAAGACACGGAGCGATGTGTACATATTGAGTTCGCGTGCAGTCATCATGATTGACCTGGGTGAGGGGTCGTTGGCAGCGTCTGTAAGCCATTGGTCCAAATGTTGACGGGCAATGGTATCTTGGATGGAGACGTAAATGCTTGGGAATGATGAGAAAGTTGAAGCGGAAGGTCGGCCCGGGAGAGGCGTACCTAAGGGCTTTACGGGTAAAAAGCGTGTTCAGGACCCTTCGGTAGTCCACGTGGTTTTTGCCGGTAAGGAAAACCCTGGGAACAAACGTTATAGCATGTGTTCTCGCGCAGGCCGACGACGTGCACAAACCAGTTATCGGGCATGAGGATGGTCTTTGCGGAGTGGACGAGACAAGGTTCGGCATGGTTTGGGGAATTGAGTATCTTGCGTGAATACTCGTTTGACGAGGCCATAACAATAAATCTGGATGTCGAGGTCATGTAAACAATCGTGCGGCACGAACGCAAGGATGGGACTCGCATATTAAAGACACTCACGACGCTCAGGGCGCCAGAGTTCCACTGAGCCATGTAGCCCTCCATGGTGGGCTTCACGGAATCGGCAAACTTTCCAATGAGAGGGATGGTCCATGTTGCGCCAGGTAGATGCTTTTTTTTGTACCTGTACACGGACTGCTCGAGTGCAAGGAGGGTTGCGACGATGATCAAGGTGGTATAAAGCCAAGTGACCTGGTGGGACGCAGGGACGTATAAAGAGGGCATGGTGGTGTTTGTGAGAGGGGAAGTGGCAAGGAAAGGCGAATAATAAGGGGGAGAAGCAGCCATGATGAGGGTCCGTCGACACGGACAGGCGACAGACGAAACTTATACTGGACCTTCCCCGCGTGTTGATTGGCCCCCAAAAATCAGTCGACTGTCAAGCATAAAATGCACAGCCACCGCTTCGTGGCCCCCCCACCCTCGTCAGAGAGCCAGGCTGTCCCATGTTCTGACTCGGGTCGTCGGCCGCTTCTAACGGCGTACACGCCTCCATTGTATTCCCACATTCTCGCGTTCGGTCTAAGAAGTATAATCAGTTAATCAATCAGCACATCAGGCACGAAGCACCCGTGGGCTTGGCAAAAGAATCGGGTGCATATGGGCGCAGCACGTCATCGAGATGACAGACGTCCTCTCCTCAACGGACTACTCTACTTCAGTGAAACCAGCCAGTGGTAACCGGTGGTAACCGATAGTAACCGATGGTTGCCGACGGTCAGAACCAGTGCCAACTGCCGACTGACTGATTTACAGAAGTATAGGTATAGACTCGGCCCGGCTCTCGAACAGGACAGGCTCACGCACCTCGTCCGTCCTCGCCGTGCACAAGTTTGAATCTCACGATAAAAGGACTAGCTCATAATCACAAGGTCGGCGGAGACAGGTAGAGTATACCCATCCGGTTGGCAGAACGCCACAGACTACGCTTAGAAAAATCCGTGGCATGTGAACCGAGACATCAAGCCGACAAACAACAAGAGCACAGGCCTGTAGACGACATGGCATCCATTGAAGGTCTGGCGGTTCAGGGTAGAGAATCAGACCACAGGGAAGAAGAGTATCAATCATTCGCGACCTACCCCTCCCACACCCTACCGAGCAATCGCACGAGCGAATTTACTCACAGGACTGCGAGAAATCGAGGGACTACCCAAACTAAAAAGTCATAGGTATACCCTCGAATCGGCATACCGTCCCGTTCTCCTGTGAACCGCTTAGCAAGATCAAATGCCGAGGGCAGTGATTACAAACTTTTCCGCCGGAAACTAGTTTGTACGGTTCAATGACGCACACACCACAGATAGACCCATCGCTGACAATGAGTGGGATCATTATGACTCATCAGCTACGGCAATACGTCGTACATCACCGGTCACCGCCTGCATAGAAACGCTCTAATCGTTGCCCGTACTTGCCCAATAGTGATGTCGGTACGAGAGAGTGTCGTCGTGCTGCACTTGGTATACCCAAAGTGAATCGATTGTGCCCGCATGGGTGACGAATTTCTCATAATACTGGGAAATGCCTGGTCAACATGAGCTGGCGTCCGCTATCTTGGTGAGACTACGCTACTTCAATATCGGGTTAGCTAGTCACGAAAATTAAATGATCACGAACAGCAATGGCGAAGGCTTGACCTTGCCAAAACACCCGTATCAGAGAATGACGGACCAAACCCAAGGTGTTCCGCAATGGAACGGAATACGCTTATCTGTTCGATGCATACCGTGTCCAAGCTGCACGAGCTCGACGCCTCGAAAGAGCGTAACAAGGCGAGGAAGCACGAGGTCGGGTGACCACGTAACAACACAGCCCTTTTCCGTAGCCTCATCACCCACGACTGATCTATGAATCATGCACAGCGAAACCACATCAACATCGCAAACACGACGTCGATATTCAACTCGCTCGACTGGTGGTGGCAAGCACCCAAAAGACAAAAGACCGTCCTCCGAGCTCGGAGGTTCACGGAGTTTGAACGACAAGAAGTAGCGGGTGTTGATTCTGCACACTGACGAGGCATCCTAGATATCTCGACACCAACTTCTTCACCGTATAATGTCCACAAGAAAAACCCAAGCAAGTCCAGACAAACATCCACCCATCGAACAGAGGTGGTTATGGGAATCAAAGCAATAAACCAGTGATGAGAACAACAACTGCCGCGCCAAGGACACCCTGCATGCCAGCTCTGACACTCGCTTGGGCCCCACCCGATGATGTCGTTAGATTGACTGGGGCAGGTGCAGTGGACGCATTCAACGACGTGTTGACCTGTGGTGCAACAAAGGTCGGTCCACCCCCGGCACCAGTAGTGTTGACGTTAGGGGCGAGGTATGGAACGTAGGCATCAGGATTCAAAGGACCAGCATAAGTGCCTGTAAGGTTCAAGAGTGGAAGGTTCTTTGTCGTAAGATTGTTGTTCTGGTACGAGGTACCATTGGCAACAAAAGCAAAAACATCTGACAGGCATAGTGGAGGTCAAACCCAAAGTGAGATGGCAGAAAGAAACTGCGCACTAGAGACGGTCTTGTTGACGTCTTGGCGGCCAAGACTGCCAAGACCCCAATTATTTTGGACAGTAGAGAGACTAGTCGAGTTGTTTGAGCTGATGGTCCCCACCGAGATGAACAGCACGCCTTACATCGAGTAGTGCGTATAAAACGTATCGTCGGTTGTGTTCCAGAGACTCGATGGGACGACACCACCAAGCAAAAGGCTGAACACCTGGTTGTTGATATTGTAGGTTTCGTTTCTACAGGAAGAGCATGAGCAGAACGTCCATTGCTTGAATCTATGGACACACTCATCAAATGTCAACAAGATCAATGTTCTCGGAGTGTTGAAATTGGAATCTTGAAGCAGGGGCAATAGCCAGTATTCCAGCCAGGAAGCAGCATATGCGATAGTAGTATCATGTGCATCACTATGACCAAGAAGTTGGCATGAAGCACTGGCGATTAACACAGCGACCTACTTCCGGAGGTTGGGCGTAACAAAGATCCACTGAGAAAGCGAGTTGTTGCCAACCTGTATCGCACATATATGCTGAGCAAAACTATTCACCGAAACGACTGAAAGATACCCACATCCACGGCAAAGTCGTTGAAATTCCGAATACGCGCAGCACGTGTGGCGTTCTGACCGATCGAGTCAAAGATAACCAACGGGTTGTGCTTGCGCGCGTAATACGTATAGTTATCAGGGTTAGTGAAGTTGTAGCCTGCGTATCCATCCGTGGGCATATTTTCCTGGTAGGTCGACCAGCTGATGTTCTGCGCCTCCAGGAGGTCGACAATGGTCGAGATGTTGCTGGGAACTTGGGTGAGCACATCGCTTGCGAGTCCAAAGAATTCGCCTCCGACGGATGAGATGTAGTTGGGCTGACTCGGGTGAGTCACGCCATAATAGCTACTAAGGGTGATTCCCTGAGTAGTCAGGTTCTGGAAAACCGAGTTTGAGATAGCCTGCGCGTAGTCGGTGTTCTCAAGCCAGATCTGAATGAAGCGGTCAAACACCATGCCAGACACAGTGGGGGTGTTGGTGAGTGTGCCATTTGAAGCGCCAACGTAGAAGGGAGATGTATCGGTCGGTCTATAGGATTTTGGTGTCAGAACTGTCACGGTGGAGGGTATTGGGCAATCGAGCTTACGCTGCAGCAGGAGCAGTGAAAGTTGACGCAACTGACGCTGAAACAGACCGTACAGCTGCTGCAAAAAGAACCGAGTGCTTGATGATCATGCTGGATGCAATTCAAGTAGCCGCTCGCAGTGGAACTAGAAGAATCCGCAGCGCAGAAGGCACTAGTGCGCGCCCTGGCGCCGGAGAACATGCGGAGATTATTATCCAAATCAACGCTAAGTGCTGCCTTGCGGCGTGAGGTGAGGTAAAGTGGCACCACAGGCTGGCAACCATCAGGTTGAGCCTGGCTTTACGATTCCCAACGGGAGCACATCGCAGAAGGAGCACGGCGGCGAAAAACATCGTCGATGCTACATCTCTTGGTGTTCTACAAGTTCAGTGTCCGTTCGCGTTGGGTCAGTTAATTCAAGATTGAAGGTAGCCATGCGATGCTGCTTCTTGCCATGAGCTGCACAACACTTTATGGAACTTGGCTAACCTGGGTCGTGTCTGGAAGCGTATTCGTAAGCTCTACTAGATACATGGTGTCCTACTGGGTACTTCAACATCCATTCAAACAGACAATGATCCTGATTGCCGAGTCGAGTCCGACCACCACCCCTACTCGTGGACCGCTGGTACAACTTGATAGTCAACAACGGCCCTACAAGCCCCGTGGTCTCAGCAGAACCACCCACTTTAACAAGTACTACATTATTTCGTTGGTCCATCACAGACCCATACTCTACAACAGTAGAGCACCGGCAATCACAACACCCACGGCCGACATCAGCATATCAGCTCGAGAGAAGCCACCGATAGCACCACTCGTCGTCGAGGTCATATTCGCAGCAGTCAGGTTAACAGGCGCAGGTGCACTCGAAGCATTCAATGTCATGTTCGTACCATTCGCAATAAAGGTCGCTCCACTGCCTCCACCAATTGCTGATGTGTTGGGTGCGAGATAAGGGACATAAGCATCAGGGTTTAGTGCCCCAGGAATAGTCCCAGTGAGATTGAGAAGAGGTAGGTTTGATTGATTAGTGAGACCGTTGTTCTCGTAGCCCGTGGCATTGGCAACAAAACTGAAGACATCTGAAAAAACAAGATAAAGCACAATCACGCCTGATCATCACATGACGCTCACTAGCCAATGTCTTGTTAGTGTCTCCACGACCGAGGTTGCCAAGGTCCCAGTTCGCTTCTACTGTTGAGATACTGAAGAAGGTTGAACAAGCGAGAATGATATCACGTAGAGATGTCTCACGTAGAGTAGTGGGTATAGAATGTGTCATCGGTAGTATTTTGAAGGGCTTCAGGAATAGCGCCACCGAGGAGAATACTATACACTTGGTTATTGATGGTATACGTCTCGTTCCTTGCGGGATCGATGGTCAGCTCCAGATTGTGTTATATATACCAAATGCTCTCACTCATCAAAGGTCAACAAAATAAGTGTCCTTGGGGTGTTGAAATTGGGGTCCTGGAGTAAGGGAACGAGCCAGTACTGTAGCCAATCTGCAGCAAAGGCGATAGTCGTGTCGTGACCATCGCTGACACACCACTATTAGTCGGATGATCTAGAAGATGCGAGAACCTCGAGCACCGACTTTCTGAGGTTGGGGGTGATAAATACCCATTGAGAGATGGAGTTGTTCCCGAGCTAGGCAAGGATCAGGTGCCACCAATTGGACGGTTGCAAAAATAAGCCTACATCGACAGCAAAATCGTTGAAGTTCCGAATGCGCCCAGCACGCGTTGTGTTCATGCCAACCGTGTTATATATGACGAGAGGGTTGTGTTTGCGGACATAATAGGTGTAATTGTCGGGATTCGTAAAGTTGTAACCACCGTAGCCGTCAGACGGCATGTTCTCCTGATATTCAGACCAGCTAATACTCTGCTCGTCCAAAAGGTCCACGATAGTGGAGATATTGGTTGGGATATATTCAAGGTCATCACTGGCCAATCCAAAGAAATCGCCTGCTGCGGCGCAGAGATAATTTGGCTCGCTCGGATGGGTCAAGCCGTAGTAACTCGTAAGAAGGATTCCCTGTGTCGAGAGATTTTGGAAGACCGGTTGAGATGCTGCCTGCGAGAAGTCGGTGTTTTCGAGCCAGATCTGGATGAAACGATCGAAAACGGCACCAGGGACCAGAGGGGAGTTTTGGATGGTCCCATTCGACGCCCCGACATAGAAAGACGACGTGTCAGTGGGACTAAAAGACTGTCAAGTTAGTAGTTGACCACCGAGAAGAGCAAGGACTACATACGCAGCAGCTGGAGCAGTGAACGTTGACGCAATTGCAGCGGAGGCGGATTTTGCGAGTGCGCCAAGCACAAGAACAACCGGAGGAGACAGCATTGCTCAGACTTACGAAGCGTTGTAGGTCAAGGGCAGCAGGCTTCTGGGTATTGGTTTATCTGGTATTTATGCGAGCAACGCACCTACGAGCTTATTTTGTCCCGACTGAACAGCTTGATTCGGTGATGGCTCGTACACGTTTGTCTCTGGTCACTTACGAGTATTCCAGCAAAAGTCTCACACACCGGAAGCCCTCGCGGGTGCTGCTGTATGATCTTTGCGAACGTGTCTTTGCGAAACCTTGTGATACCTCGGTGCTTTGATAACGTCGTAACACACGCTTCTGAATATCGCCGTTCCTGTATTTGAGCGCAGCCCCCAGGAACACTGATGCGGTACCTCTATATCCCCTTCGGGGGCCGCCGCAGACACTTTGAACGGAAAGTATCACATACGTATGTACATCGGCCCATTAGTTCCCAAGAGCTTAGAGAACAAACGTATTTTGTGCCGAGATTACAGCGACGGGTGTACAGCTGATCTGTGGGAACTGATAACCGCATCCAGGTCCATAGGGTGCATTATAACGTGGATACCAGTAGCTAGTACTAGTTGCTGTGTTTAGCTGTTGTCTTGCGCTGTATTCTGAATTCTGAGCTTACCTAGAGTCTACTTTGTACGTCCTCGGTTGACGGAGACCGTGCGAGAACCCACGACCTTGAGCCAAAGTTGGGGAACGGAGGATTAGATTGATGAGCTGAGTTCTGCAGTTGATCACATGTGGCAGGAAACGACAAGAAAAGACAACCTCGTGGGACCTGCCAGCCGTGTGATCAGGGCTGTGGAGCAACACATCCCACTCTCTGTAAATAATCATATCGTCTGCGAGAACAAAAGGTCAAGCGCGTTTGATAGCTCGCGACACTCGAGCAGACGAGCAGAGTGACAGTTGCCAACCATTTCCAAATCATGTGCCACTCAGGTGGGAACGCTGCGGATGAACATCGCCACTGTTCACGTTCAGGGCCAGCTTCACATGGCGTTGGTGATGGGCCAGCATGGTAACCTGAGCCTAATCATCGTTGCCGCGCAAGTTCGACGAGCGCGAGATTCTTGACGAACGGCAGATATGCCCCTCCAAGTTATACGCGAGTGACTCAGCATGCAGTTCGTGGAGACGAACGACCCGTCCAAAGGCGACGTACTAGTAGCACGTTAGAGAGGTGACAGAGATCCGGGAGAACTGAGCTGATGGTACATACTTGCCAAGACTTTAGACTGGCCCATGCGTGATAGAAGAGTGTCCATCTCATCGGACATGTGCGACAAGGCTATAGGATTGCTAGACTCACGGGAGGTGTCCCAAGTCTGTCCTTACTTGTGCATAAATGTATTGAAGCTGCGTAACGGGCAATTGAACCGAGTACTACAAATGTGGTCAAAGTCCATACAACCTCGACACGTACACTGACGCCCGCTTCTCGTCGTAAATAACAGTGCCTAATCTCGGCCTCCATCCCTCACAGAACTGGATGGGATTAGGCGTCCTCTGCTATGGTTCGTCGTCCCCCGCTCCCCTTCTCTCACCCTCCCCCATCATGTCGTTGTGACCGCAGGTGTTTGTGAACGACAGAAAGTTTGCGTGGTATGCACAACTCTCCACTTCGTTGCTCGGTCCCTAGACTAACAGCCAACCTCCAGCGAAGCATGCATCAAAGGACATAGATCTTCGTCATGTCACCACACCGAGCGCCCATTGTTCGAGGTAAAGAAAAAGGGACGGCCGGTCTCTCAATGTCCCAAGTGTCGTGAACTGCGCCAGGAAAAGCGTGTACATTCCAAATGCTCTTGTACTCCCCGTCAGCCTGCCGTCGATAAGGTCCCCATCCCTGCCGCACGCCCGGACCGGAAACGTGAGTTCGCTGCAGTAGGGTAGGGTCAGTTGGGCAGTACACTGATGCCGACCCACACCCATTCTATAGCCCGCCGGTTTATGCCTAGCGTGCCCACCCTACCTAACGGAATCTCAGACGCACTCCAACCTACTACCGCTTCATTGCCTCCTAATGCAAGGCAAAGAGGTAAAAATGCAGTGTGAGCGCTTATGTGAATCCTACTGATAGTCTCGCACAGTGGATGCCCTTTTGAATCCTTGCCATTGTAAGAACGTACGGCAATGTACATGCAGAAGATTGTCTTGCGTCGCCGGGCCTAGTTCTTCTGAAGAGAGGTGCTCGGACTACGGACTACAGGCGCTCGCCGAGGCAGCAACGATGTTCCGTAATCGGTCGGTACAGCACTCCGCGGCTGAAGACCCGCCACCTGGATCCTGCTGCGTGGACGAGCGACCTAGTGCGCTAGATGCTGTTCCTCCCGCCCATCTAGAACTGCCACCGATCCTCCTCGAGTCGATCCCTTCGGCTTCTGTACCCGAGTTTTCTGTTATCCCACCACTCAGTACGATCAAGTCCATTGCGGGGTCTGGATGCACGTGTGGCTTTAATTGTACTTGTCCGGGATGCGTCAAGCATCGTACTCCTCTCTATGTTGAGGAACACCACAAGGACTGCAGCGAGGGATGTGGCCACTGCGTAGACCGTACCGTTGGCATCGAACTACCCGGTCAGGATACGCCCACCCATGGTGGGAGTATGGTAGATATCTTCTTTGCGCGCGCAGCTGCGCTTCCCAACCCACCATCACACCGTCGGACGGAGCTTGATCCGGGGGACACTACGGTATACCCCAGCGAACTTTTCTCGGGGTCGTTGACGGAGGCAGACGGACGTGGTATCGCATTTGGACTCGTCAAGATCCCCAAGCTTGAATGCTGTCACGGTCAATGTGGTTGTCCAACCGATGGATGCGAATGTGGCCGGTCTTGCGGTGGTGGTTGTGATAACACGTGTTGATGTGTGGAAATGACCGTATCTTCGAAACGTTTGCGTGTCGGGTTGCTTGTTAATCAGTTCTTTCCTCTCTCTTTCTTTATGGCTACTTGTAGGTAATATTGTCCACACGCACCTGCAACACGGGTTGATGGGTATACCCCTCTACTCTTTTCATACTATGTCATATGGCTACTTTCCCCGGCCCACTACGATATCGCTTGCGTCACTTGCGCTTACTTTGCACAGCAAAAACAACGTCTATGGCAAGCGGAACCCCTCCTTTTTGTTCTAATGACACTCGGGGGAATCCTTACTGTTCTTTGGGCCGTTCATCTGCGAGGCACCGTCATTGCAGTGGATGCCATGTGAACCAGAGCTCAGCACTCAATGGTGCACTCATCTACACACCTGTAGAGCCCCATCTAGCCTGGGCCACGAGCCACATCACGTTCCGCAGCCGGGTCATTAGCGAGTCAGAAAACACGAGGGACGGAACAAAGGTGAGTTGGTACCTGATACCCTATTACAGTAAAGGGTTCAGTTTCGCGTGAAGTGCTCTGTAATCGCAAGTCGTTCAGACAGGAACTATGTAACAGACATCGAGTGAAAGGAGTGAGGGTGAACACATTGGTTAGCTAGATATCATTCAAAAATGGGCTCCCAAATCCTCCAGAAGATGTTTATCGTGTGTAACAATACCATCCTACTAGGATCGCCCGGTAAGACGAAGACTGGTGGAAAGCGGAGTCGCCCGTCTAACTAGTAGCATTTTATCTGTATCTGAACCAGCACGTTCGAATGAGTTAGTATCCTAATTAGGTTATGTGTACGAGAAAGCGCACCTACCACAAGCACCGATTAGAAAATAGCTCGAACGCTACCCCACACTGGTAGATGTGACACCTCCCCTTTCTGGCACTACTGGACGTTCCGATGCGGGTCGAGTCGCACTTACACCCATGGCTACGTCTGCGCACCCACCTCCACTTTCACCCGCCAACGAGAGCTGGTAGCCTTCGTTGCTCTTTTTGCGATGGATACTGGGACGCTTATTCAATGACAAGGCCCCGGTCTTGTCTTCCCTAAAGAGCTCGGTAGGGCTGGGTCCACGCTTCCCTTTTGACGGCGATGCTATACCCGATGAAGACGATGTAGAGGCCAATGGGACTTGTCCGCCTCCGATACTTCCCTCCGAGCTTCGGCGGTTCGAAGGTTGCACGATGATGTGCAATGAATGCGCCCTGTAAGGAGTGTTGCCATGGTCAGGTTTCGAGGTCATAACAGCCGCCTCAGCCTCATTCGTCCCCCCAAACCACGCTTTCGTCTCACTTCGACCAGATCGTCGCACACCTCTCCTGACACTCGTTCCAAGTTCCCCCTCGACAGAGCTGGCGTCATCGCTCGTCCCGCTATACCCCCAGAGTTCGCGTTCCTCGTCTACTATCCTCAAGGCGCCTTCGATTATAGCCGCATGAACAAAAACGTATTGTCGTAAGCTTTGGCACAGACTCATTCGTTGTTCCCGCATATCTTGAATAACCATGCAGATGGGCTCTGTAAACGACGAGATAAGAGGGGGCGACAAGTTGGTGTGAAGTTCCCGCGGTAGTTTGTAATCGATGACTGGATGGTCCATGGCGCGCTGATCATATTCAGGCGCACCAGCGGCTGAAAGCTGTTCCAGTGCAGAGTCCGCAGCGTTGGGTACCGGCAGTATACCTCTATCTTCCCTAGATGGAAGAGGCGAATTCTTCGCACGACCACTACCGAGCATTGTCTGTGAGCCTTTCATGTCGCCCTGTTCGGTGTTGAGCCGTATGCCATTTCCCGGCTTCGTAGGAGCTGCGAGTTCTTCTGATTCATTGGATAGTTCCCGACTGTATTTTCCGCTCCCTTCCGCATCGGCACTTTCACCACTTTCACCACTCTCAAACTCCCGATGGGAGCTAAGTGGCTTATCAGAATCCAGATCCGAGCTCGGCTGCGAGACAGAGCCCTCGGCTACGTCACCACCCAAAGAAGGGACATCCCTCTTAGAAGGTGTAGGTGGGAGAATAGAACCTGAAGACCTCGTAACAGGTGACGGTCCAAGTATCGGTTTATCATAGCGTGGACGAACTACACGCTGAGGACCCGCCGTACTCGAGTAGGCATGTTGAAGTGGAACAGAGGTAGAGTGCGGGGGACAGTCGATCTCCATATCAGAGCTGGAACTGGTATGCATCACCGGGGGCCGACGAAGCCGGGCATCTAACTTGAGTTCGTGTTCATGGTAACGTGGATCGGTGGACCCGGCAGAAATCGAGGTAGCCGAGCTATCCCGCAAACGAGCACGTAGCAAGCTTGAACCGAATTGAGAACCCGTGCCAGTCCAGGAACCAGAGTTTGAAAGGGATATCGACCCAGACCCTAGTTTCGAGATCGAGGACGGCGGCGGACCGCCACTTCCACTGCTGCTCCCGGCCGCACTGCCCGTTTGGCTCTTCCGCTCCACTCTATTTCCACTGCCACTGCCACTAGCACTCCCAGTCATAGAGTCATCCGCGGAATTAAGTGCCGAAGAACTACTTGCATTTGAAGTGCTTCCTGGGGACCTTTCCCTACTCAGAGGTAGGAGTGGCGGTGGCGGCGCAGGATCCCCCTCTTCTGCGCGGACACGTGTTTGGTCAGATACCTGTTCCACCCACTCACGTGTAGAAGAGGATTGCCAGTCACCGAGGTCGATGCGGGTAACACTGGCACCCTCTGGCATATCGTCGGGTCCCGCATAAGGGACATGTACAACGAGTGACTCTGAACTGGAGTGCTGTTTCTCGCCAAAGGAGTCCTGGAAGGAATGATGACGTCTGCGGCTTTTCTTGCGATCCCCCGCGGAAACGTGAATTGGGACCGTGTTAATCATGTGGGGCGGATCCGGAGTCTTCTCTACCTTGTCGACAGATGGTTCATCGATATCCATGCGTATACCTCCATCAGAGGTGCTCTCGCCACAACTGTCCACAACATTGACGCTCATCTCCGCGTTTTCGACACCAAACTCTTTGCTTGCCTCCATGACATTCGCACCGGCCTTCACCTCGGCACTATTCTTCGATACGTTCCGGAGCCTCCATTCCTCCTGACTTGTTCTTAATTCCCTCTTTATACCATCCAACACCGCATCAACAGCAATGAAGCCTCCCGTCCTTCCTACCCCGGCCGAGCAGTGGAGTAACACAGGGGCAGGCTTACCGACTGCAAGCGCTGCAATGCCAGTCTTTGAATCCAACTCGGGGTGCCTCCATTCACTTCCACGCCTCCTCCTCCCTCCCCTTAGCACGACACCAACACTAGTTGGAGACAACAGCATCGTGTCACACCTTTTTTTGTCAGACCCAGCGTCCGGTGACTGACTGCCCGAAAGACTTCCGTTACCGGGACTCAGGCTTCCACTAGGACTAGGTCCTGGAGTACTCTCTGCGACAGCCTGCTCGACTTTTTTGACGAGGTCAAGCACGCCCCGCGGATCATCTGGGACGTTCATGTCTGACCAGTCGAGGTACTGCAACTGCGTGATTCTCCGCGGTGGAACTCCGGGGTAGGACGTGTGGCTGAGAGCAAACGTGCGTGTGATCAAGGTAGGCTGATCTCTGGATACAGCGCTCGTCTTCCCCTGTGGTTCGCGGATGGCAAAAAAACCTTGCTCTGGGATGTCCATGGACGACGAGTTGATGCTGGGGGATATGGGCGGAGAAGTGGAGAGGAGCTCGAGCCTCAGAGGGCCGTATTCGGTGTCCGTCCAATACGACCCACATTTTACCATGGCATTTTCAACCTCGCGGGTAAGCATGACGATCACGTGAACGTTTTGCTCCCAAACGAGACTAAGGGATAAAGGAATCAGCGTTGACCATCCGTTAGCTGGTTGTCAGGACGCACGTCCAGAAGTCGACATATGTCGAAGGTAGCGGACCCTGAGTCGCAATGTACCGCTTGCGCGTGCCCAAAGGTTGGACGTATGAGGCATTCACGTAGTCATCCACCGGGGATGATTCTGTCCGCGGATCGCGCCTTATCCCTATATCATTCGCCGCCTCTTCGGCAGACTCTGGTCTACTGAGAAGGGCACCAAAAGGAGCGGTAGATGAGGATAGCGATTCCGACGTCCAAGCCTGTTCTCCAATACTTGGCAATGGACCCCCTAGACGATTCGGAAGGCGCAGTGGAAACGATGGAAGCGGTCCAAAAGAAGGCAAGCTCGACACCTGCAAAGCAAATCGTGTGCCTCCCAAGCTTCCTTCTGGACTCACACTAATACCGGAAGGTAGAGATAACAGTTGAGGAGGGCATACGCGCATCGGCGTCTCCATCGGCGTATAGAAGGGGGGTGTCAAAAGTGGAAGCGCCGTAGCCGGCGTAGGTGGTTCTGTCATCTTGGAATCTTGCTCCGTAATGTCATACTCGATCCTTACTCGAGGAACACCAGGACTTGTGCTCAAAGTCGAATGAACCAGTCCAGCATCAAACCCCATAGTCATCCTGGCGATCGACAATGGCGCATCGAGATCAAAGGGATGCCTCGAAGGACCAGCTATCTCTGTTACCTCTGGGCTCTGACTTTTACTAACCGCGGGACTTGACCGGCTCCGACGTTGCTTGTCTTGTTCCTCCCATTGCCCTTGGGCCTCCCGTTCCTTGGCTTTCCCTTTTGACCGATCCCTCGTGTGCCGACCGCGTTCCGAGAACTTTCCTTTGTCTCGCCTGCCTGGATGAGAGCCCTGATGACGGCTATCATGGAGGCGGACGCGCGCATGCTCGAAAGGCCAGATATGGGTATATCTGGAAGTCGGGTGAGCACATCGTTCAAAATATTCAGAAAATCCAAGGATATATTTGTCATGCATGCCAAGACAGGGGCATCACAAAGCGTCCTTTACCAAGGTTGGGATGATCGACAATCGTTACAGCGAACCCGATTGGACATTTGCGATGATGGCAGGACCTTCGCGGAATTTCTTGACCCGCGATGTCGGCGCGCAGCCACACTTGGATTTACATGACAAGCAAACGAGAATATCGCAGGAAACACAATCACAGATAGCATGTTCGAAACGGAAGAGGAAACAAACACAAACCAGCTTACAGAAACTACCCACCTGTTCTTTGTGCCCTTTTCTACACCGGCGGTGATCGAAAATGGAAAGACACTAGGATGAGGCGTAGCAGGTACTGATTTAGCGCTGGATTGCATGCTAGCACTGCCTGGTCCACAGTCGGCGACGATACTTGTGCCACCTTTATCGAGGATCCTACGTGGCTGAGCAGGCGAACTGGGTCCTGTGATCTGACTTTCCTTGGTATGATGTTCCATAATTGAACGTAACCGCCGCTGCTCGGCAAGTTCGATGCGATAAAACTGCATCGCAAGTGTTTCAGTACCTTCCTCTACGTTCGGATCGTTCTCGTCGGGATCGGATGTATGGGGATCATCGCTCGACTCGGAACCAGACTCGAGACCATCCAACCCTAGATGACGGGGTATGGAGGAGTGTCTTAGTGCAGACCGACGGGCTATGTCTTGCAACCATCGAAAAGGCAAATCGTGGATTCGCCTTCGGACACGTCTTGGAAGGCGCAAGGGAATACGCTCTGTGATACCGTGGGAAAGTTCTACGTTCTGGCGAATGGTGTCAAAGAAAGGGTTGGCAGCACGCGAAATGGATGGAGCGGGGGTGTTTGGTAGGGCGAGAGATCCAGAGGCGGCTGCGAATTGGGGAGGAGGGACGGCTGTGGTGGAGAGGAGCGAAAAGGCGGCTTTAGGGAGATGGGTTGTCCTGAGGGCGCCAGACGACGAAGTGGGATCGAGGTCGTCTTCATCTGGAGTGGGGGGTTCTATAGTGGTGAGGTGGCGTGCCTCTCGCCACACTGCCTGAAAGCCACCACGAACCCAAGCGAGCTCGCCTGTGAAGCCCTCTGCGCGGAATTTGCGCAAGAAACCAGTGATGATGCTGTTGTCGGGGGACGATGTGGAGTCAGAGTCGTAGACCAAGATGCACGACGCAGAGGACCAGTCTGCAAAGCGAGTGCGGGAGGACGGCGAAGGGAGCATCTGGGAGAGCTTCGAAAGGGAGAAGAGGGGACGCTTGAGAAGGGTTGTCGGGACGGAGAGGGAAAGGGCATGTGTTATGCGGGCTGCTGCATGGGCTGCATGGGGGCGGATGTCGAGGATGAGGGTGCGAGTGTCGGCGACATAGTGCGAGAGGGTGGAGGGGGGGACTGAGGAAAAGAGGTGCTGGGGAGGGGATGCGGGTGGGCGGGGAGGGAGAGGGAGAGGAACGGGAATGGGATGA
>JBBPKD010000284.1:0-25807 GCA_038089075.1 Singerocomus inundabilis
ACGACGACGACGGCGACGATGACTGTGGCGGTGGCGACGACGAGAAGGACGCGAGGTGATGCAGAGACGGACAGAGTGGCAGGGAAAAGAAGCGTCGAGATAAATAACAACGACAGTATCGCCAAAAAAGGAAGTCACCGAGAACCCCAGACAGATCTCGGATCTTGGTTATGTAATGCTCCAAATGGGAACACTGTCACGTGAGCTGTCACCCAAAGACGGATATCGCAGCCAACCTTCTCCTCATCCCTACCATGGCCCGCTCCCCACTCTTCGTGCCGTTCCTCCTCGCGGGAATGATCATCACTGTAAGTTCTTGCTGGTACTCCTACATATTTATTGCTTGACATGTCTACAGGGCTCCAGCAACTCCCTCTGGAGCAAATGGCAGGTCAGCTTGCTCGACCGGCGCTTCCTTTCACTGCCTTAGTCTTGTTCAGGACATGCAATGCGTCGAGAACTGCAGTGACCCAGACCCTCGCAATCATGTCTTGTACGAACAACCCGTATGGCAAACGTTGCAAATGTTCCGTCCGTCCATCCCTTTTCACTCTCCCTCTCACCCGCTCACACTCTTTTTGTAGTCGGCGAAATGCTTTGTCAGTTTTTGATCTTCTCATCTGCGTCCTCCGTTCCAGTCACATTCTCACCTGCCACTTTGCATTTATCTTAGGCTTCCTTCCCGTCCTCTACACGTGGTTGACCACGAGGCGTAACACTGCCCCCGTGTTCCTTCCTTCCGAGTCAGAGGAGGACGAGCAGCTCCAGGTCAAGTCGGTTCCACCCTCTCAAGACCTGCGAGGGTGGAAATTACTCCTCTTATGGTTTCCTGCCGCTTGTGATCTTACCGGTACCACGGTCCGTCATTTCCCGCTTCATTGCCCTCAATCTGACTGAATGCCGTGACTCCTCGTCGGACACCCTACAGCTCATGAATATCGGCCTCTTATACACACCAGTTTCCATCTATCAGATGACGCGTGGCGCTCTTGTCCTTTTTGTCGGCATTCTCAGTGTGCTCTTCCTCCGTCGCCGTCTTTGGCTGTACCAGTGCGTCCTTTGCCTCCACTCCGCTCACTTACCTCACATGGCCTAGGTGGATTTCCCTCTTCACCGTGATGGCCGGCGTGTCACTAGTTGGTTATAGTGGTTCTCTCATCAAGGACACCGTCAAGGGTGCAGTCAATTTGGTAGTTACCCGTGCTACCGGCACTGCACCGGACCCCAGGGATCAGGTTGACGTGGCCAAGGCTCTCATTGGTATGGTCAACCTCATCGTTTGGCATTGTCGGTTGATGTCATTCTTATTCAGGCGTATTCTTCATTTTGTTTGCCCAAGTCTTGTAAGATCTATATGCCATTTCGCCTTGCCATGTCATTCAGCTTGATCTTTTGCAGTACCGCAACACAGTTTGTGGTGGAGGAGAAGATCATGACCCGTTGGAGCGTTGCTCCTCTTGTCGCAGTGGGATTCGAAGGCCTGTTTGGCGCCCTGACGATCGTGTTGCTCATGCCGCTCATGGCTCAGCCATCCGTGTCTTCTCGCTCACCCTTTTTTGACCTGGAAAGAGGTTGGTATCAGATGATCAACACTCCAAGCGTCCTTTGGTCTGGCATTGCGATCGCTTTCAGCATTTCTTTGTTCAATTACTTTGGCCTAAGTGTCACTAGGCATGTCAGCGCCACGGCGAGAAGCTTGACTGATACCTGCAGAACTCTCTCTATTTGGTTGATCAGTCTTGCACTGGGCTGGGAGCAGCTATTGTTCCCAATATCGCTCTTGCAGGTGCTCGGCTTTTCTTTGTTGGTGTAAGTGATTGATTACTCGCTCTGCATGGTACTCACTGCCCTCGTGATTAGTTATGGAACGGTGCGTTGACAACGTGTCGCTGTGATACGACGGTTGACCATGAGCTTTGTAGTTCTTGTTCAACAGCTTGGTAGAGCCGCCCTTCTTCCTCCGCCCACCTGCCACAATTGTCGCGCCGACGACCGGAGCGGAGGAAACAGAAGCACTTGTCGTGGCCTCGACCCTAGATGAATCGGCTGCGCATGTGCATGTTAGAACCACAGAAGACTAGAGATAACGTTGGACTTGTATTACGCAACCCTCCGCTAGAGTAATGGGTATAACAGAGACGTAAGGCCACCGCACTACAACCGATCTGTCGCGGGCATCTCCCAGGTCAGCGGGCGTCAAGTGCTCATATTTGACTCTGCCTTACGACACAAGCGAGTATCAAAAGTGTTCCCGTGAGATGCAGCCTGGCTTGGACGGCGGTGGAGAAACGGGGGATGACGAGACTGGTACCGAGGCGAACAGCGCACGCACTGCCTCGCTTGTAAGCCTGTACAGCATTTCTTCCAGGGTTTACTCTGCCGATACGTCGTCACTGTCACTGCTTCTGCTGTTATGACTGATCGCAAACCCCGTCGCTTCCTCCAGTTGTTCCAGCTCCCACCCAATCGCACGCTTCGGCACTACCAATCTTGCTAGCCTCGTCCCCAGTCCTTGGAGCACGTCGTCCCTGCAAACACTGTCGACATTGAACGTGCGACGACAACCGGACCGTGCTCACCTCGCACTGCTCGCAGTCCATACACACACATCGTCCAGCCAGATCCTGCTGTAAACATAGTAGACCTCGTGGTGATCCAATATCCGTTTCATCTCCAACAAGCACCTCATGATCATTCTTTTGCCTTGTGCCATGCACGAAGCAAGATCTCTTCGGCAAGCCTCTGACAGTAGAAACGAGCGATATAAAGGAAAGCAAAGGCTACGTCTGTACGAAGTTGCCAAGGTCGACACTAGTTCTGCATCAGTGAACCCCGGTTGAGAGCCTTCCGTGATGTCCGACGTCACGGACCCATATGGAGGTGGGTCGAGTGCCGAGAACGCGGGCACAAGCGAACACATCGTCCAAGCGCTCTCTGGTGTTGGATCGTGCTCGGTTGTCCGCTTGTCGTACACATAAGCAAAGAGGAGCGTGATCAGCGTCAGGTAGACGCTGTGTTCTTGCGCCCCGTCCATGACATCTGAGAGCGGTCAGCCTCCACCCGATCGTCGGTTCGTGAACGCATGACATACACTCCCTCCGCGGAAGACGGTGCATGTCCATTCTCTCGTGCTCCGTGTACACCACTTCCAAGCCATTCGTAGGGTCTTCCCAGGCGATAAGCTCTTGAATGTGTCCGTCGTCCGTGTAATCTGCCCTATATAACCTGTAGCATCCAGCTCAGCGTTCAGACAACCTGGATCGACCAACATGTAATGCTCTTCGTCCCATTTGGTATCCTCGTGTGCGATTCGGAGTTTCCGTCTGTTCGCTGGATCACAACCTTCTGCATCGTGACCCAACTCGTTCACCTCATTCTCGGTGTGGGTAACATGCATGAAATAGCCCGTATACCTGTCTAGAAAACCATAATATTTCTTAGACAGGCAGAGCCCCGTAATCGTCTCTGGAACCGTCTGAGGCACCTGCCAGTCATTTTCTGCAGCTAAACAAGGAATGGTTAGCTGCACGTTGGACCGTTCGATGAGCCCATGCCACCTCTGAGAAATTCATCTCTATCCTTCAGCGTCAACTTCGCTGCTTGGCGGGACGATTCGCTAACATCATCTTGTCCCAGAGAGGATCCGAGAACCTCTATCGATGGAGCAGGTGGGGCCTGTGACAGCCGAGGGGCCAACAACCTAGTTAACAAATCCAAGTCCGGAAACATCTGCCCCTTGACAGCCTTGGTCAAAGTGATGGTCAGATACCCTGTGCTGGGATCATAGCGTGCGGCTGAACTGTCATCTTCAACCACTGCATGAGGAAAGTGCAGGCGAAGAAAATATGGGTTGACGTGGACGGTCAACAATGTATCGTCGACATTTATCTCAACGTCGGACGCCTGGTTACGAGACATGGTTATGAGTAACACCACGACGCCATCACCCACGACTTACCCGGACCGAGGGGCAGTACAATGATATGATGACGGTGTCATCGGTTTGGTTACATGAGAACCTTGGCGTGATCATCACCGGGCTGTAAAAAGATGAGCACAGGGACCCTGCAGTGGTTGACGAGAGACTGGCCTGATACTCCTGTGCTACAATGTTGAGATGGCTCGTAAAGCAGTGAAATATAACGATGGGCAGGGAATGCGAGGCAGCGGGCCGCCTTCTTGGTGGTCGCCTGTGTATCTAACTCTGGTTCCACGGGCACTGTCCCTCTGGCGGGTGCACAAGGTGATGAAACTTGATGCTTGTCTCCTACATAAGCGACTTCGCCAACCCGCATGTGACTCCTAATCGGATCCCTCATTACAGTTTGCTCTCTTCGCTCCTCGTCGATGGACCCGCAGGTGAGTTGCGTTGGGCACCACGCCGGTATGACTGTCAGCTGTGTCGCCCGGTCATCTAGAAGTTGAATGCGTACCCACCGCTCGCGATGGTGGAGCAGCTCATCATTCGGGAGAAACGAGGAAACTGTGTGCCCATCTTCATTCAGCTCCCTGCAGATCTCATCACGCCATGCATGGCATACCTCCGTGTTGCAAAGGATTCCAAGTACAGCTTTCTGCTGGAATCTGTAATCGCTGGAGAGAACATCGCTAGATACAGTTTTGTTGGCGCGGGTGCGTCACATTCCTCGGACCATACAGAAAGAGACTCACTCGGCCTTTTACAGACCCAATCAAGGTCATTAAGACTGGTCCCAACGAAGAAGTCACAGGGGATCCTATGATGTCTCTCCAGAAAGAGCTTTCAGCGTACCAGTATATCAAAGTCCCCGAAGTCTCAACCTTCACTGGTGGTGCTATCGGCTATGTTTCGTACGATTGCATCCAATACTTTGAACCCAAGACTGCTCGAGGGCTGCAGGACCCCCTCGGCATCCCAGAATCCATCTTCATGATAACAGACACACTGCTCATATTTGATCATCTTTTCCAAACACTCAAGGTCGTCTCACACGTATTTTATCCCAAGGATGCAGGGACAGCAAGTTTGTCCTTTGTATACCAAACTGCACAATCCAAAGTACGGCGACTTGCCAAGGTTCTTCTGTCACCCAACATCCCTGAAGTTCCTCAACCTCCAATCCGACTTGGAAATGAGGCTGTTTCAAACGTCGGAAAAGAGGGTTACGAAGGGTTTGTAACCCGACTAAAAGAACATATCATCGCGGGTGACATCATCCAGGCTGTCCCATCGCAGAGACTTGCACGTCCCACAGACCTCCACCCGTTCAACGCGTACCGGCACCTGCGCCGAGTGAACCCAAGTCCATATATGTTTTACCTGGACTGTGGAGACCTACAGATTGTCGGTGCTAGTCCAGAGACACTTTGTAAAGTGGAGGCCAACAAGGTGTACAATCATGCAATTGCAGGTACCACGAAGAGGGGCGAAACACTCGATGGTTTGTTTCCTTGGCTGTCGTTTGGTCATGTTTGATTCTATGGCACGTAGAGGATAAATTACTAGCTGAGCAACTAACTGCATCAGAGAAAGACAGAGCAGAGCATATTATGCTTGTCGACCTCGCACGAAACGATGTCAACCGTGTATGCAAACCAGAGACCGTCAAGGTTGACCACCTCATGCAGGTCCAAAAATTCAGTCACGTTATTCATTTGACCTCGCAAGTGTCTGGGATCTTGCGAGACGGTCTGACGAGGTGAGCGGGCCACGTACAGCAAGGAAATGGTAACGGAACTTGCAGGAACAACACAGATTCGATGCTTTTCGTTCTATTTTTCCTGCGGGCACTGTCTCTGGCGCACCCAAGATCAAGGCAGTCGAGATTATATCCAGTTTGGAACAAGAAAAACGTGGTGTCTATGCTGGAGCTGTGGGTCGATTTGACTTTGCAGACAATGCCATGGATACCTGCATTGCTATTCGGACGATGACATTTAAGAATGGGGTTGCGTATCTCCAGGCCGGGGGCGGCATTGTGTTTGATAGTGTGGAGGAAGACGAGTATATCGAGACCATTAACAAACTGAGTGGAAATGTCAGGGCCCTAACCGCAGCAGAGCGTGAGTCCGACAACTTTTTTTGTTCAGCCACGTACTAAGAAGCGGCTCAGAATATTGGTTCGATGTGCAAGCGGAACAGACGAGATTTAGATAGATATGTCACGAATGATATAGAGCGACATCATGTTTCTGGGCTCGAGAGCTTTTCCAAAATCATCATCCGGTCTCTTTGACGCTCCGACTCTTTCTCTTCCCCTTGTCGTGCTAGAATGCCTTCTCTCCCGGCGATACTAAGCACTCCAGATATTAATTGAGCAGTGCGCGGGCTCTCGTCGTTAGCCGGAATGGGGTACATGACAATACGAGGATCGACGTTGGAATCCACGATGCCAACGGTCGGAATGTGCTGTATAGCACATTCACGTATTGCGTTCATATTAGCCAATGGATTGAGGAAGACGACAAGGTCAGGAATAATGAGATACTTTTGACTTTTGGATGGGAAGAGCTGCCTTCTGTTTGTGAGGATTCCAGGCAACCATCGCTCTCCAATGTGATAACCTTGATCTCCTAGTTTGCTCGCTGCGTTACGGACGATATCTTGGAGGTCCGGACGGGTGCCAACGAAGAGTATCGTGCCCCCGCGCTGGATTATTGCTCTGACGACGCTACCTGCTCGCCGCAACAGTGGGACAGTCTGATCTAGATCAATGATAGTAAGGCCTGCACGGACACCAAAGACATATGGCAAGAAGCTTGGGTTCATGAGTGACTTGGTGTGACCGAGATGCGCGCCGGCAGCGATGAGTGCGGATACGGTGACATGCGAAGGACCAACTACACGAGTATATGCATGATGAGGTTGGTAAGTATTTTCCCGGGTCTGTGTCGAGCCGTGCTTGCTAAACAGGTCGACTGTGCGGTAATGGCTAAGCCTCACGATCAGCAACAAAAGGAAATGTGCGTACAGAGGAGCTTGAAACGGGCTCTGTTCTCCTGCATGAGTCGCCAGTCATCCTGGGATTTCAAGACCATCTCACTTCCAGGAGCGGTGTACATCGTCCTGATGAGTCTCGGTAGACATTTCGTCGCTGTGAGCGACGGTTTCAACGTTTGGCTCGCCATGGTCAGGAAAGGTGGACCAGCGGCAGTGCAATTTTCTACTGTATGAGATAGATAGGCTTACCTCAGCGCACGATCTTTTTTTTTCTGCTTTTTTTTTTTCCATTGCTAGCTCTGCCCTCCACCACGATACGCCCCTTCTCCAAAAAACTAGACTCAAAAAATGGAAGACGACCTTTTTGACGGCGCTGTTGGCATTGATCTCGGCACAACCTACTCGTACGTATCGTGTCCTTAATAAGCGTCTTGGCACTCATATCGATTCAGTTGTGTCGGGGTCTGGCAAAATGATCGGGTCGAAATCATTGCCAACGATCGTAAGCATGTTCTGTTCTACGTTGACTATACCGGTCATGACACCAGTACCCATACTCAGAGGGCAACAGGACCACGCCGTCATATGTCGCCTTTTCATCTGAGGAGCGTCTAATCGGCGATGCTGCCAAGAATCAGGCTGCAATGAACCCTCGCAACACTGTCTTTGATGCCAAGCGTCTCATTGGTCGTCGTTACGAGTGAGTCATCTGTGGAATGGCGGATTGCCCGTGTTCTGATCCATCTCCCCAGCGATCCTGACGTCAAAAAGGTGATTGTGTTTGCCGTGTTTCGTGGTAGTATACATGTTCATCGATTTCCAGGATATGATACACTGGCCGTTCGAGGTTGTCGAAAAAGAAGGCTCCCCACTGATCAAGGTCAACTACCTGGGAGAAGAAAAGACTTTTACGCCTCAAGAAATCTCGTCAATGGTCCTAACGAAAATGAAGGAGATATCAGAGGCGAAACTGGGCAAGACGGTTAAAAAGGCTGTTGTCACGTGAGTTGAATGCGCGATCGCCAATGTGCTTTTTCCAACCCTGTCTTTACAGCGTGCCAGCCTACTTCAACGATTCTCAGCGGTTGGCGACCAAAGATGCTGGTGCTATTGCTGGTCTTGATGTCCTTCGTATCATCAATGAGCCTACTGCGGCGGCTATTGCTTACGGCCTCGATCGCCAATCAAAAGCCGAGAAGAACGTACTGATTTTCGACCTGGGCGGTGGAACCTTCGATGTCTCTCTGCTCAACATCAGCGGTGGTGTTTTCGCTGTGAAGGCTACGGCCGGTGATACCCACTTGGGTGGTGAAGACTTCGACAATGCACTCCTGGAGCACTTCAAAAACGAGTTCAAGCGTAAGACCAAGCATGATATATCCGAAGATCCCCGTGCTCTCCGACGTCTGAGAAGTGCTTGCGAGCGTGCTAAGCGCACTCTGTCGAGCGTCACTCAAACGACCATTGAAGTAGACTCACTGTATCAGGTTTGTTTCAATCACGCGCGTTTCGTTACTCCCCTCTCACGATACTCTGGAAGGGCGAAGACTTTTCCGCAAACATAACCCGTGCTCGTTTCGAGGAAATCAATGCTACCTTATTCAAATCGACCCTTGAACCTGTTGAGAAAGTCCTCAAGGACTCGAAAATTCCACGTGAAAAGGTTGACGACATCGTTCTTGTTGGTGGTTCAACTCGTATTCCAAAAATTCAGTCACTTGTCTCTGAATATTTTGGCGGTCGTCAATTAAACAAGTCGATTAATCCTGACGAGGCCGTTGCTTATGGTGCTGCTGTCCAGGCTGCTGTCCTCACTGGTCAAACTTCTGATAAAACTTCTGATCTTCTTTTACTCGATGTCGCTCCTTTGTCGCTTGGTGTTGCTATGCAAGGTGACGTTTTCGGGGTCGTCGTTCCTCGGAATACCCCCATTCCCACCAATAAGTCGAGGACGTTCACCACCGTTGAGGACAACCAAACCACTGTCACATTTCCAGTGTAGGTTTTGGTACCGTGGCATCGCCAGACTCTAAACACTGAAAATTTTTACCAGTTACGAGGGTGAGCGTACCCAGTGCCGTGACAACCGCCTGCTTGGTGAATTCGAGCTCACCGGCATTCCTCCCATGCCTCGTGGTCAAGCTGAGTTAGTGACTACTTTTGAGGTTGATGCGAACGGTCTCCTGAAGGTGTCGGCTCAAGACCGTGCATCCGGTCGTAAAGCATCCATCAGTGCGTCTAGGTCCAATCTCTTGTGTTATGTACTTAGCTTCTTTCAGGCATCACCAACTCTGTCGGCCGTTTGTCTGCTGCTGAAATTGACCAGATGATCAAGGACGCTGAGCAATACAAACAAGCTGACAAGGAATTCTCCTCACGCCATGAAGCGAAATCTGACCTTGAGACGTACGTGCACCAAGTCGAAGGCACCATTACCTCGCCGGAGATTGGCATGAAGCTCAAGCGTGGAGCCAAGCAACAAGTTGAGGCCGAGCTCGCTCGTGCACTCGAGAAGCTAGAGATCGAGGACTCTACAGCTGATGAGCTCAGGAAGGCACAGCTCAGTATTAAGCGAGCTCTCCAAAAGGCGACTGCCGGTATTCGGTGAGAGGATGTGATACGCAAATAAAGCACCGCTATTCGATTGTCGTCTTGTGTCTGTTTGTCTAATTTGTTTGCGTGTGCATGATACACCCGAATCAACCACATTTTCGTTGTAAATTGTGGACTGCGCCATTATTAATGCGGAATGATAGTAACCTACAACGTATCCATAACAAAGTGACCTATGACTAGTTAGGATACCAGAACCTTGTGAATTTGGAGGGCAACTTCGAGTGTCCATAGTTCTTCATCTGCACCATCGCAGAGAGCCTTGTCAGCTTCAGCAATCGCTATGACACATTTGGCCTTCTGTCGAGCGAGTAATGTTTGATGGACGGTAATCTTGTCATGCAACTGGTTGGCGCGTGAGTAATACAAGAGACAACACGACTGTCCTACTGACCTGTACCAGCAGTTGTGAAGCAGAGTAGCCTTGCCGCATCATGAATCTAACCTTCTTCCGGATAGCGTCGAAGCATTCTCGTTTGAGAGATGCTGGCGAGTCATTCATCTGCATATCACCCTCAATGTTGATTCCGAGGGTCCGCGCAAAGTCGTCCACAACTGTGTTTGGGACCACTCCAGCGATTTCCTCGACATCTCGTGGGGTTGTTGGCGTTTGGGGTGTCGTTGATGCAGATAATCGGGAAGCTGACTGCAGATATGTTATTGACCGGCGAAGGTCACCATTGGAAGTGTTTATAAGTGTAGTTAGGACTTCAGGAGTGACATTAACATGTTCTGTATTTGCGATGTACATGAGCCGAGACGACGTTGACGATGAGTTTAGGGGGGTGAATCGGAACTTTGAACAACGCGAGGCCAGCGGCTCGATGATACTGAATGACGCGATCTCAGAGGTGCGAGGAAGAGAGATTGGAGTGACTGACCGTGTGACATAATTACAGACAAGGCAAAAACGAGTTATCCGCGCGTACGTCTCCATGATACGTCGTAGGGCACCCTGAGCATCTTGAGTCATTGAATCCGCTTCATCAAGAATGACAATCTTGTAAGGTGGGCATGGGTATGAGTTGCCATCTGAAGCAACTTTTTGAGCCCTCGGCGTTTGTCGGGCGAATGCCTTGATCTTTTCTCTGACAATGGAAATACCACGCTCGTCGGATGCATTCAGTTCGAGCACGCGCTCTCGGAAGTTATCTGGACTAGAAAGAAACGAGCAATCGAGCGACTGCACATCAATAGGAGCCAGCAGGGAACGCACCCAAAGAGCTGTCGTGACAACGCAAGAATTGTCGAGGTCTTTCCCGTTCCTGGGGGGCCGTAGAAGAGCATATGAGGAAGCTAGAAAGATGATCAGAGGGACCAAGCAGTCAGAGGGACAAAAACCAACATTATTAGAAGACAGCGCTTTGCGTAACACTGTCACTGTGTGTTCTTGGGCAGAAATGTCGTCTATGGTCCGAGGGCGGCTAGAGGGGGTATCATAGTCACATTGGCAACCGTGCAAGGGAGCGTACTCACTACTTTTCCACCCAGGGTTGCAATGCTGGTGCTGTAGATTGCCCATGTTCCGCCGCTGCCTTGGTTTGCTGAAGCTGGAAGAAGGTCATCACTCGATGGAGACGCGTCGGACACGCGTGACCCAATGTCGCGTATGACAAAGCTATTCGCACGCCTGCCGTCGTGACACAGCGCTGACGCGACTCTGAGCAGGCTCTCTTTCACGTCGACGACCATGGCATTCCCCGCCCTGAATGTCGGTGAGTTCAGCAACGAAAGCGTGTCTGATTCATTGAGGACTGTGTTCCACCTCTTCAGGCGCGTCTACAACGTCCAGTAGGCTCTCTGCCCACCATGGACCATCGGTAGCTGGCTAAATTATCTATCGCAATAGCACACAAGAACCCCATCGCCGAACTGAAGAATGGCAAAATCATCTTCAAACAGAGACCGGTATCGTTTGAGAAGGTCTCAGAGACTATGCAGGGTAGGCACGATGTGTGATGTCACATGCCTGATCCTGATGTGCAACCAGAAATTGTAAATTTTCGCGAGATGCTCGACTTACGCGTCCTCAACCAAGATCAGCCTCTAGTGGGCATCCCAGAGGAACATAGACCCCTCATCGTCAAACTAGCCCAGGAGAGGTATGCTGTCAATCTGGTGCTTTCGTGACCGCCACCAACCCAACCTAGTGACAAGGGCATCGTTCCTCTGGCCAAGCAGATTCGTTCAATTTTACTTCCAGGTCCGGGCGAGGTCGAGGATGCCCACCGGTTGAGTCTTGAATCGAACCTCCCCCTTCAAGTGGTGGAACATGCGATTAAGATGGTGATGACCAGGATTAACTATGGTCTTGACGATCCCTCGGGTCAGAAACTTCCTGCGGCAGTCTGTGTTTGGCGGTGGGAAGTTCAAGACGCTCATAAAGACTGGCTGCCAAAGTCTGCTAGAGATATCGCGGATGCAAGATTGGCCGACCGTATCCAGGTATGTGATGGCTTCTGTGCTGTGTTGCAATGCGAACTTCTTGACAACAAACAGGCAAGTGTGGACTTGCGTGCAGCTTTTCAGAGTCTCCCCGCCGCCGAACGAGACGCTATTCTCGACCCAAAGGGTTCTATTAAGCTGCCAGCGAAAGACATCAACAAACCCGAAATGAGTACTGTCTCTGCAAGTACTGACGATAATTCCTCACAACATCACACACCAAAAGACGTTTCTACTGACGTAACCGAAGGCGAACTGGTGAGCTTTTTGAACATCTTTATCTATCAGAACCCAAGTCTAGTGCTACCATAGTTCTCCGAGAATCTTGCGCTGAAAGGACGTATGAAAAGGGCTCTTGACCCGGAGAAGGCTGCCCAAGTAATTTACCACTGCTTCTCTCCAATTTTTTAGTGTTCAGTTTTCTTCCACAGCTCAGAAACAAGGAAGAGAAACGAGCTGCAAAAACAGAGAAAGAAAAGAAACAGAAGGAAGCTCAGGATAGATCCCGTTCGATCATGGCTAATTTCTTTGGAAAAGCCAAGGTCCCCGTTCAGGAATTACCCACCAAGGACTCGAACACCTTTGTCGATCCTTCGCCGGATAGCGATTTTCAAAGGACATTCAAACCATTTGTATTGAAAAAGGACGCGCAAATCGCACCGTATAACTGGTTTTTGGAGGGTAGCAGAAGATCTCGCAATATAATGACGGGCACAACCCATGAAGAAGCTATCATCGTTGACGAGGATGTAACGGTGCAAGGAGTCCCAGATCATGGTGTGTTATCCGATGGGCTAGTGGTTTCGACTGCTGCCAGTGACTTACCTGCAAGTTTGCGGGAAGTTATCGGAGAGCTTTTCCGCGGTAATGGCTCTGGTTTAAGAACGCGCAGAATATCTTCCCTCAAGACATACAACCCTCGTAGCGTCCGAGACACTATGTCGCAACTTAATGATGCCGAGATCGCAGGTGATCCGACACAAGTTCGTCATCTACTATCCGTCCTGCGAGACCGTCAAGTCTTCCCAGCCAAAGTACTCATCTTTCACGAGGACTCACGTCCGGGGTATTATGGCACATGGACCCGCAACTCTCGCATAGTGGGTCCGCGCACACCACTCGAGCGTGACGTATTGGCCCGTGACTATGGATATGATAGTGGGGAGGAATGGGAAGACGAGAGTCCGGGTGATGCAGATGACGTGGTAGATGATGCTGAAGACGATGAACCAGATGCTGAAGACGCGGACTCTGATTTGGACAGCTGGCTAGTTGACGATGACGATGACACCCAACCACCTCTCGATCTAGAGGACCCATCACCCTCACTTTTGGATCTACCAATGCCCCCGCCAAAACGGAAAGCCGAAAACAGTGGGAAGCGGTCTGACAAGAAGAGAAAGGTAGTGGTGCCACTTGTACCCTACGTGAAAGGTCCATTCTGGGAATCGTGCATCAACAATTGTGAATATGACCCCTTTAATGTATATCGTATACAGCTTTTGAATGGTAAGGGTCCTCGCTTTGTGTTTGTCATCAAATTCATTGATCGGCTCGTCAGACACACCACATGTCGTTGACCCATTCACATTCGTGTCCGTTGTTCTCAAGGAAGGACGGAATTTCCAAGTCGATCCATTTTGCACTGTGTCCTCATTACCTGGCCCTGTCCAACCTCTGGCTGATACAGAAGCTGCGTCAACCTTCAAACGCACGACGAGTTCTGTGCCAAAGACAAATTTCCCCGAGGTACACCTGAGCACACTGCTTGCAAAGATAACCGATCTTGCTACTCCTAACCTTGCTTTCCTCGTCGAGAGTATTTACCAAGATCTTCGCACTTACAAGATCAAAAAGAACGCAATCGAAGCTAAAGTACGGGAAATGGGTGAAAAATCGAAAGACAAGAAGGTATGGGTTGTCAGGCCGGCAGTACAGGTTGGTTCCATGCTGTCTCGGAAAGTTGTTGGCGCATTAAATCACCCTTTGTAGGTTTCGCATCAGCTCTCCTGAACCTTGAATATGTCAATTGATTTTATACCATTCTCGTTTTCGGCGTAATGTTATATCCTTCAGACAATCTGTTAACAGGAAGACGGCTGAAGTTACTCGTAATAAATGGTATGGAATGCAACCAGAGGAGAGGTGGGCGTTCTGCGTGAGTCGTGAGTCGTGAGTGCCTGAGCCTGCGATCAACAAGGCCTTCGTGCGAGTGCGCCTCAAGGCTCCATTCTCACCCGATGCTTCTTCCTAGCTCGATACTTGAGCATCTGGCCCTTCCCTCCCTCCCTTGCAGCGTTCTCCCTCGATCTCTTTTCGGGCTTTAACAATAAGGAGGCTGAGGTTACTTGTAATAAATGACATGGAATGCAATCAAAGAGAGTGATGAGATAACTCGACGTAAGTAGGTTTTCATCAGTATCACGAAGTCGCCATCTCCCAGGCAAGCTCTGCTTTTTGGAAGTTGTTCACACCGGGCAATGCACAATGGATGTCACCGGCTTCTCCACCTAGTTATACCTTTGTATCAATGCAAAGATGTACAAGATTAACTACTCACGAATAAGCATCTTCGTCACTCGCCCGTCTTCATCCAGAATGGGCTCAAATCCCATCCCTTTGAATATCTTTAGACGCAACCTGAGTGGACGTGCATCAGCGGGAAGCCATCGCTGGTCAGTCCCAGCATGAGCTCACGTCAGACCATCCAGTTCGCGCTGATGGTCCTGGGCCGGATCAGACTCTTCTAGCTCCCGCGTGGTCTCCCTTAGTCTGGTAAGCTCCGCTTCCTTGCTCGCCAACGAGTTCTCGGCATCCCGTATTGCTTTTGCGAGAGACATACGCGATGTATCGGATTCGTTCAATCCTGCAGCGTGCTGTTCTGCCGTTGGGACACTGCGTGGTCGCATCGACGATTTCCGTGCCGCGTCTAATAAGCGAGAGAGAGCTGTCGAGCGATGCGTATCACAAACGATTGTGTAGTAAGATAACACGCACATTTGAGGCTGGCATATGCCTCGTCATTCTCTTTCTTGGCCTTGGCATGGTTGTTCTTCATTTGTTCTTCGGCGGCAGTGATAGTGAGGTAGTCGTCAGCGGGATCGATGATTACTGTCATCTCTCGTATAAGATTTCTGTGCGAGTTGCACGTCAGTATTCACGGTCATGGAGTGAAAGCATTGTGATGGTTTCATACATGCATTCGTGGAAGTCTTTCGATTGTAACTCCCTGGTCATGACGGAGCGGGCAAAGTCAGAATTCACTGGATTATATGGTCACGTGAATATCACGTTCTCCGCGTTAACGAACGGATGATCAGACTTTTCTACTCATTACATCCAACATGGACCCGTCAGCATCGCAAACAGTCCTCACAGGCGTCGCTATAACATGCGAGTTCGTTTCTTGTGCCAGCTTACAGGCATCAAGTCTGCATTCTAACCTCTTGCCATCCAGCATCTCTTTGTGGAGTGGCGGCTGGTCTCTATGGTGGATTTAAGCACAGTGCACCAAGCAAATTTCTCCTTTACTCTGCTGTGAACAGTGGGATTGCTGCTACGACATTCTTCAGTTGCGCTCTAGCTCGAGACTCCATGTTGTGACTAATTGACTTTCTTTCTTTGCAGGCATACGGGAATATGTGGTTGGCCCTGTCTTGGTATTGACGCTCCCTGGAAGGCAATATCAACTGCGTAGACAAAGGTCATTTTGCCCCGTTGGCAACCCAATACTAGAGGAGACTTCTCTGTCATGGACTGACATTCGAACATCCCACCTGTTTGACTCTGGGATAAGTGGCGGACTCGCTGGTGGGATTCTCAACGCTTGGAAACGTACGTCAAACCACTTCAAGCTGCTGTTTGATCTCCTCATCGTATACTTTAGGGGGCAGACGTGGTCTAACACCTGGCCTTACAACGGGGACGTTGATATGTGCACTCCTTCAGTGGTGTTTCAATGAGCTCAACATTGTCCGAATATCCCATGTCTCCGCAAATTTGGTCGCTCCGGCTCAACACAGGATGCAGAACTCTATCGACGCCAGTGAAGGCTCATCGGTCGAGCTTTCCATACCTGTGGCAATGCAACTTGCACCAGCTGAATTGCGTGCTCCCCGATCGCCAGTGGACCGCATACTTTCAATGTTTGGCCAGCGCATTTCAGACGAAAAATACTTGGAAAAGCTAAAGACGGAGAGGGGTTTTCACATTCGCCGGATAGCAGAACTCGAGGGGAAAAAGAGGCAGTGATCTTTTCTCTTCTCAAGCTCACTTGTTCAGCACAACACTTCGACTACCATATACCACTCAACAAGTAGACCATACTTCAATAACACCTGTTCCATCTTTTCGGAATCCTCCTATTGTCATGAACTCCCCGGAAAGTGCGATCGAATTTACCTTAAGGCTGTCCTTGCTTTCGCCTGTCCACTGGGATTCTAGTTTCAGCGTACCACTTGCAGCTGACCCCCGGATTCCATATCGAAGGACATTACCAAGAAGTGTACAGACCAGTAGCTCTCGCGGCCCACTGAAGGCCCTGCAAACAGGATGGATATCCTTTCAAGAAATCATGGAAATGGACATACAGGGCAACAACAGGACCCCCCGCGACCTCTGCAATGAGTCTGCCGTCCATTTTTAGTCCTTTCCATTTGCGTTGCCGTCCTTGTCGATTGCCCGAGGCTTCTGATGAATTTTCGCCGCTGGTGCCAATGTACACACGTCCATCAGCAGTGCCTGCAGCTATTATTCCAGTTGGTGATATTGATATAGAGAGTATGAACGGCGGAGACAAAGAAATTTCTGATGATGGGGGAACCGTTGCTGAACGCCAGGAGTCAATGCTTTGCTATCCGAGGTGATCATGGGAACTAACTAAAGCCATCCCGAGAGAGTACGCTCCCTCGTGTGTAGTCAAAGTGCAACATGGAATAGTCATACCCCCCACTGACAAGTTCACTTGGACGACCCGGGATAAACCGGACTGAACCACATACCTGGAAATAAGTGTGAGGAATGGGCTACGGAGGAGGAATGGGTTTACATTGTCATGGCTTTGCTTCATTCGCATGATTTCGTTGGTCTGCAAATCAACAACCCCTACTGAACCAGAGTCCGTGCAAAATGCCATCTTGGTCCCTTTCGTATTTATGGTGAGCTGGTCGACCTGTAAGCACAACCAGCTCGAACTCTCAAGTGCTATACCTCACTTCACCTAGATGATCTTCGACATCGACTCCTATGTCCAGCATCCGCAGGGCGTCCAAAGACGTCAAGATGAGCTTGTCCGTCTTCAGATCGAACCGAAGTGCCTTAAATGACATGCATAAAATCAGAAAACAATCATAAGAATGTGCCTCACCTGTCGACCAGATGCAACCCAAAGGTGCTCGGAATGGAATGCAACGGAGGAGATCGGCGCTAAGCCTCGTATCGCCTTGAGGACTTTGAATGTATCTAGACCATAAAGGCGGACAGAGCCATCATCTATGTAACCAGCTTTCAGAGGCTACTTTAAGGTTTGACCATAATCAGGCTAAGCCGCACCTGAACCTACTAATAACTGTCGGGAGTCGATAAAAGATAAACAAGAGACTTGGGCAGGAATCGACAAAGTGATATGATGGTGATAACCCATTTGTTCTGTGGCTGTCAAAAGTCGATGAAGTTCATCAGCACTTTCTAGTTTCAGCACGACCATAGTACAAACCTGACTTCTCTTGGTAACCCAAACACAATTGCTATCTCGTACCGTATGGCAAATTCCACAAACACGATCTCCGCACCCAAGTCACTTGAGGACCTTGAACATATTTTACAGAATGATACCAAGATCAAAGTGGCGGGTTGGTTGCACCCTTCGTTCAAACTACTTGCCCCTGGCTTAATCTCGTCATGCAGGGATAGATGGTGATTCACTTCAGTTGGTTTTGTGTGTATCACCCTTGACATATTGGCTCAGTTGACGGTGTTCTGCGAGGAAAATATATGGTGAGCGCGATTAAAATCATGCCTCTTATCGGCTAAGGACTCGCAGTCGAAGCCCAAGTTCCTGAGTGCTGTATCTTCAGGTGGTTTTGGGTTTTGTAGTGTTATCTTGTGAGTAAATTGTTCCTCTTCTTACGGGCTATTTGTGATCCGGCACGTTTATCTTGTCGTAGTGGTTGGGACATCCATGATGCAGTTTACACGCGTGAACTCGCAATCTCTAACCGAGAAAATGGCTATCGGGATGTCCTGGCTCAAGTAGATCTCTCGACCTACCGTAGGATTCCATGGGAAAACAATGTACCTTTCTTTCTCGTCTCCTTTTTGGACCCAGTTTCGTCCAAGCCCTTGTGCGTTGACCCACGTGGCGTCCTCCGTCTGACATGTGAGCGTGCAACGGAAATGGGCCTAAAGTGTGTTGCAGGTGTCGAGTATGAGGTGAGCCCCACCATATATCTAGGGTTACTTTACTTACTCAGGCTAGTAGTATTTCAACTTCAAAGGTGAACGTTGTGAGCAAGCGCATCTCATATATACTAACATATAATTATAGAGACGGCCGAGTCTGCTGCTCAGAAAAAGTTCTCTGGCCTGCAGCCACTCACTCCTGGAAGTCAGTTGGTTCCATTCAATCCTAACTTGAAACAGTAGTCTAAGCAGGTAACGATCGAAAGTGCATGGATACTCCCTCCTCCGAACCCAACTGAATCAAGCATTTTTCAATGAATTGTTCGACGAAAGCATTAAGTTCCAGATTGAAATAGAGGGACATCGTACGCGGCGCTTGCAGCTCTCAGTAGCTATGTTTAGTGCTCACACATTGCAGACACCGAAACTGGGCCGGGCGTTTTAGAGACTGCATTGGCATACACCTCAGCTTTACGAATGGCTGACAATGCTATACTGTTCAAGTTCTTGACAAAGAGTATCGGGATGAAGCATGGGGTTATACCGAGTTTCATGGCGAAGCCCTGGGGGAATGTAAGTGGTTTGTCACCAATCCCCCAAGAGATCAATCATAACATGTAGTCAGTTGCCTGGATGTAGCGGGTGAGCCAAGCCAAGGTGCATACCGCGGACAGATGGGCTCACTACCTCAAAGCCATACTCATGTTTCGTTCCAAGACATGTCGGGGTCGAATATCTTTGCGTATTCAGATTCTCAACATCCCAATGGGCGCCCAGACGCTGCTTTTGAAGATACTAAATTCATCTCGTTGTATGGAGAACAATTCCTGGCGGGACTATTGGATGGACTATCAGATGGTCGGTTTGGGTTTTGTTACTGTTGTTGAAAAAGATGGCTGATATTTCACTCTCAGTGATGCCAATGGTAAGCTGGTATACTATTGTTAATTGTAAAGGTCGTTCATGAACAATATAGCTTGTGCCTACCATCAATGGGTATAAGCGCCTGGCTGGAGGGGAGGAGTTCTGGGCCCCAAACGCCGTAACCTACGGTTATGACTCTCGAGGGTGTTCAGTCCGCATCATATCACCCCCTTCTGTCCCACCTGCGGCAACGAGATTCGAAGTCCGGGTATCGGGAGCAGACATGAACCCATACTTTACCCTCAGTGCTATCTTTAAATTGGGCTTGAGGGGTATCGAGAAGCAAATGAAACTGACTACACCGCCAGTAAATGCATCCCAGGGCGAATTCTCTCGGAAGGGGGCAAGTGCTCGATGGTTGTTGGTTTGATGACTCACCAATACCAGACATGTCTCAATTAGATTGCTATGCTACCATGCTCATTGGAAGCAGCGACTGCAAGGATGATGAGACCATCTAGCGTCGCTCGCGAAATTTTTGGGGACGAGTTTGTCGAACACTATGGTGGAACGAGAGAACACGAGGTACATCTGTGGAACCGAGCGGTGACGAATTGGGAAGGTAAGGGCAATGTTTTGTGTTACAGATGCTTCTAATTATCTCCCTAGTGGAGAGATACCTTGAACTCGCATGAGACCGACAAGGCGCGCGACGGAGCTATGTTTGGTTGAACAAGGTTGTACAGTACATCATTAGTATGTCAATTGTTCTCCTTGCGTAGAGCGTGGAACCACTTGAGAAAATGTGGAACATCCTGTAGTCAAAGTGAATCAAGTGATAGTGGTTATGAAGAGGCCCGCATACCGCCGCTATCTGGCCAGGTATACTACTCTCGGAGACAAAGGAGGGAATGCGGCCACCTGGGGTGCTGGAAGTGGCCATTCGCCACTCTACTCTTCCATCTTCTAGTTCAAGGAGGCGCTCCACAGAGACATATCTCCCTTTTGTGCCCTTCTCTTCCGTCTTTGCGAGCTCCTCGTCCGCAGAGAGGTCGACGGGGATGGAAACAATCATTCTGCGTCATAGCACGGGAAGAGATTGCAAGGTTCTGGTGCAAAAGTCGCTTACCCTGATCTCGGTGAAGTCTCGACCAAATGAATGGTCTGAAGCACGGTAAAGACACGCGGGGAGACGGGGGGTGGAAAAGTGTAGTAGAGGGTCCAGATTGATTGTGTTTCAGATATGCGCTTCACTTGAGCAATCTTCTTGATGGCCCCAACGAACCTGGTAGCACGGTGAGTCATACACGACAATGGTAAAACTATATGAAGAAAAGTTTCACTCTTTCTCATTCTCTGCCTTGTTCACTCCCAGTTTACTCCAAAATTCTTCAAAGGTAGCGTCCTCCTTTGTGTGTTCGCTGACCCGACAGTGCCAAGGAGCCCCGTCGGTAGGTCTCTTGTGTCTGTATAATGTGAGGACCTTGCCCTTTGCAAAGGTCTTGCCCTTTTTCCACCCCGTCGTTGAGTCGAGGAGCTCATTTCCAAGGGCAATGATGCCATCCTCCGAGGGAATATCTGATGTGCTGAGCAGTCCCTCACTCATCTAGAGTATTTCGTGAGGCCTCTACATACCTTGCGGCTTCAGAGCCGTGACGTTGAGCTGGTAAGACATGAGAGAATAATGGAGAGCAACGAGTCTCGAGAAGTGATGGTAATTATAGCGTGCGTTCGTTACTAAGTACAATCACGGTGTTAGGCGGCGACAGTGTCCAAAGGCGGCGTAGACCTGGATGGGGCGATCTCCTGAGGACAAGTCGAGTGTCATGATGGCAAGGGTGAAGATCGCCTGGTCTTGAGCGCTGTCAGATCCACCAGCCCACAGTATCGGCTACGCCCCAAGGCTACCTCATCCCTTGGGAGCTTTTCTCCGCGGTTAAGGACAACGCCGATAAATTTACGCTCGGTTCGCATCCACTTTTGTTTGTAAAATCGAACATAGCCCGGAACGGTGGCGTATATAGTGTGGTCACGACCCATTGCAACCTATAGCAAGTAAGCGCGTGCGTGAAACGGAGTGTGCATGGCACACATTTTGTCCCGGATGGAATTGCGTTCCCCGTTGGCGGACAATGATGTTGCCAGGGACAACATGTTGATCTGGGCTGGTCAGCGTGAAAGATACCCGCTCGACGAACTGCGGTACCTGAGAATTTCTTCAGACCAAGACGTTTACCAGGAGAGCCACCGTGATTGCGCACGGTGCCCCCAGCACGTTTTGTCGCGGTTCGGATCGATCCTGGATGAAGAAGATGAGGAATATTAGCGCCAAATATACCGAAAGGACCAACCTAGAAGAGAGAAGGGGCTGCTAGCGACGCGGGAGCAACAGGAAGGGAAAGCGATAAGTAACATGTCGCAGCCAGTGCTAGTTCAGCCACAGCGCGACACTTTTTAAACAGGCGTGCGTTGCTTATTTCTTGCCACACCCCCCTTTTCAAGTACCCCTACGTTGCAAAATGGTCCTCCTCGTCACCTCGGACAACGAACAGTTCCATGCCGACAAGGAAGTCGTCGAGCGCAGCGTCCTCATCAAAAACATGCTCGAAGGTAAGGCACCCTTTATTATCTGCACATCGTACACCGCCAACTACTTCCTATGGCGATAGATGTTGGCGAGAGCGATCAGCCCATTCCATTGCCCAACGTGTCCTCGAGTGTGCTCAAGAAGGTGATTATTACGACGATCATTCAATCCTTTGTGCATACATTACCCGGCTCCGGCTGATTATTGGCATGGTTAGGTCCTTGAGTACTGCGAACACCATCGTGGAGAGCCTCTTCCCAGCGCAGACTCTGACCAGACCCAGGATGAGACACGCAAGCGCACGACTGACATAAGTGAATGGGACCAAAAGTTTATTACTGTTGACCAGGAGATGTTGTTTGAGATCATTCTCGCTGCAAACTACCTCGACATCAAGTCCCTCCTGTGAGTGTCCCACCGGTCCGTGTTTGTCTTGACGCACTAAGGCATGGCAAGGGATGTCGGGTGCAAAACGGTTGCGAACATGATCAAGGGCAAGACTCCGGAGGAGATCCGCAAGCTCTTCAACATCGTCAATGACTTCACCCCCGAAGAAGAGGTACGTTCTTGTTGACGATGACCAGAAATCACGCACTGAGTTGCACCTCTGTACGTCGTCTAACAGGCTCAAATCAAGAAGGAGAACGTGAGTAACGACCTCTCTGGACCAATGCACTGCGACTGACGACCCGACCAAGGAATGGGCCGAGGACCGATGAGCAGCACGAACAGTTGTAGAACATAACGTATTCCATTCATCCTATAGTCTTACTCTTTTTCTTTTTCACACCTGGCATGTATTCCAGTCAATCGCTATGAGGGGGTGGTCAGACTTTTTACATAAGCAACTGTGGATAAGCTGTGAGCCGAGCTCCAAAGGTGTGACCTTGGCGCGCTGTTCCGTACTTATATGTCCAGCCTTGAACTTGCCGTCCCCCGAGTGGCCCGTCGTTCCTCACAGCCTGTACACGTCGTCAGCTGGAATGCCTCGAATTCCTGACATTCCGGGTTCTCCTGTCCTGCGCGGTTCGAGCCAAGAACAGTGGCTCAAAAGTTATGTGGCAAGACTTTGCCGGCTTGACCACGATCGGTGCGTGCCCGAGTTTTTCTACAAACTGTCCAGCCGGCTTAGTCCACCTAGGTTCCCAGGGAGTCAGCCCGTCAGCTTTTCGCTGAACCACCTGGCGGAGCTCGAACGCAGAGAGTACTAGGCGCATTTACACCGTCTCGTATCACATTGCTAATGCATACATCCACACAGCTACTGGGTATGTGAAAAGTCGGACGGAGTTCGCGTCCTATTTTTTTTGCAAACAGACCCAGACGGTGGAAGTCAAATCGTATATCTGGTGGGCCTTCCAACTGCGTTCCATTCTGACTTGGTTGTCGACGCCACGCAGATTGACCGACACAACACGTACTACGAAGTTTCCGGATTCTGGTTTCCGCACCCAGATAGGCCCAGAGACTCGCTCAGGGACTCTATTTTGGATGGAGAGCTCGTAGTGGATGTTGAGCCTTCGAGCAAGAAAGTGTGTACTGATTTCTTTGGCATACGCCCAAACTAATTCTTGCAGGAAACACTTCGCTATCTAGCCTTCGACTGTCTTGTATTTGACAACGAAAATGTCATGTCACGATCACTTGACAAACGCTACGGTGTATGTCGGTATCGTCTTTCGAGTATTCTCGCTGACTGTCTGGATAGCGATTGAAAGAACGTTTCTATAGACCATGGCGCAAAGTCAAGGAACAACTTCCTCAGATAGCCGAGAATATACCGTTCGAGTAAGTGGCCATAACACTACCGCAGCCTAGTTTTTCACGTGCACTTAGCATTCAGGTTAAAGATATAAGCTTCTCCTACGGTATCGAAGACGTATTCCGGTTGGTAATACCCAATCTGCAACACGGTAACGATGGTCTTATATACACCTGTCGGGAGACTCCGTACGTTCCAGGTACAGACTCGAACATGTATGTAGGCGGACGAAGCTTGGTGGAATTTTGATTGCCTAATCGCCCCTCGCGTAGATTAAAGTGGAAGCCTCCCTCGGAGAACTCCATCGACTTCAAGCTTGTTCTGCGTTTCCCGCCGTCAAGTTCTAATCCATCCCAACCCGAGTTTCATGCAAAGCCATTCTTTGGCCTCCATGTATATCGTGGGGACGAAAGAGGTCAGCCAAAGTATGAGCCTTATGATGAGCTGTGTGTAGAGGATGACGAATGGGAAAGGTGTGTTTCTATCCTGCTCATTGTCGATCCTTGTGCTTGAAGGTTTCGAAGGATGAAACTCTCTGGGGAACAAATTGACGATCGGATCGTTGAAGTACACTGGGACCCTCAACGTAGTCGGTGGCGGATGATGCGATTCAGAGACGACAAACCGCATGGAAATTTCCACACCGTCGTGGATAATATTATCCAAAGCATTGCTGATGGTGTAGAAAGATCAATGGTTAGCATCCTCCTTGTTTGCTTACTCTTTCTAATGTGTTCGCCGTTAGTTGCTCGCTCGTGGCCCAGTCATTCGAGGTGCGTGGAAAGCGCGTCTTGGGCAGCCACAGCCAAGCATAGTCCAGCCACCACCCGGTCAGTCGGCGTCCAATGGTCCTGTTACACAACGTCCGCCATCGGTCGTCCAGTTTCGGTATGGACCCATGGCAGCCTCGCGGTGGAGCAAAGTGTCGGGCCCTGCTATTTTTGCCGGGATGAAGAGATAGGTGTGCCACCTCCCGTTGGCATGTAACGCCTTGTCAAGATGCATCCCCAAGGTCTGCGTTATTCAAGTACACCAACTACTAACGCCGCTATTGGCAGTGCCACCTGGGCCAATGCTTACCCAGATTCGATGGTTTGTTGGGTCGCAGCTTTGGTGATACTGCACTATGGGCTTGCGGTTCTCTGCAGAAATGAACCGTCGCGAAAGGGCTAGTGTATCACATGCAGTAATACCTTCAATCTAGCATTGCTTACTGTATGCAATTTTTGGGAAGCAAGACCTTGGCGAACTCGTGCCCCGTCAGAGATAGAAAAGAAAGAAGATAGACTCAAGAAGACAGAAGACGTGCACATGTTCTAGTCGTTACAATACTGATAGGCGTGAGACAGCCGATTTTGCGGCTTAACAACAGGGGACACACATAGCAAAATATATGTAGGGCGTCAAAGACATCACTTGAGCGTAAATCGTGAGGGAAAACACAGCAGAAAAGCAGAAGTGCTTCCCCAAGGCTGCTCATCTCTGTGCCAGATCCATGGGGAACCTTCACGTCGGGGGAGGAGTAGCGCAAGGGTGCTAGGATGAATGATATGCAAAAATTGGGTTGAAAAATGCATTAAAAATGGAAAAAGAAAATGGAGAGATGGGGCCGCACGAGACTGATAGTCGTGATGGAGCATGGGGGTATCGCGGCGGCAAACCGGCCGAAGAGTGGAGACGACTATTGAAAGAGGTTTTGATCGAGCGAGAAGGAGTCACCACCCATATCCGCAAAATCGGGTTCAAGTGACGCTTGGTAGGATTGGCCAGGCACCGAGATTGAACGCAAACCAAACAAGGGGTGTTGTTGTCGACCTCCGCGTGTCGGCGGAGGGGGGAAAGGGAAATGATCACCAAAAGGGCAGGACAACGAACGCGCCAGTCCAAGTTGGACGGTTTCGAGTGATGCAGTGGGCAGTTCTGGCGTAGACTCTACTGAAGAGTCTCGGCCATGACGACCACCGGAATAAGGCGCGATGGATAGGGCAGCAAGAGGGTCGGGGACAGACTATGGGACTACAGTCAGCATGTGACCGTGGGCCCAGGTGTGGAGCCGTGTACCTGCATCGATTCCAACGCGAAGCTGTGCAAGGCTGGCCCGAGGGTGCCTCCGCCGGCAGAGAGCGTCACCGTGCCACCGAGAGAGAAGTCGCCATCATAAGCTTGGTCCTGTAGGTTGGGGTCGCATTGGCCGTCATGCACTCGCCACCACTCGATG
>JBBPKD010000285.1:0-25789 GCA_038089075.1 Singerocomus inundabilis
CATTAGTAAGACCAAATGGCATAATCAACCATTTAAATGACCCATAGTGAGTCTGAAATGTAGTTTTCCACTTGTTGCCTGTAGCAATGTAGACCAGATGGTACACATGCTGGAGATTGAGCTTGGTATAGACCTTTGCTCCACTCAGAGCATCTAGAAGGTCAGCAGTATGAGGAAGAAAATAATGGTTTTTCTTAGTGATGGCATTGAGCCCTCAAAATTCAACATAGAAATAGAGAGATTTCTTCTTCTTCTGAACAAAGAGCATTAAAGCAGCATGAAAAGAGCTGGAAGCTTGAATAAGCCCAATGTTGAGGTGCTCATTGATGAACTTGTGTAGAGCCTAAGTTTCTGTTGGAGAGAGTGAGTATAACTTTCCTATTAGAGATTTGGTACCCTCCTCCAGGTTGATCTTAAGGTTGAAGGGGCAGTAAGAGGCAAGAGTATCTGCCCTCTTCTTACTGAAGATGTTCACAAAGTTATGGTACTCCAAAAAAACTCCAGAAAGGTTGATTTTTTAGAAGCATTGGAGATAGAGGTAAAGCAAGCCTTGATCTGATTGGGGAACTGAAGGTGGATGGTGAATTGAACTAAGCTGTCCATCTTGCATGCATGTGCAAATGCAGTGGTATTGATGAAGGAGATTGAAGGGCAAGTAAGTTCTGGTGCTATAGGCAATTCTGAAGGTGGGTACTTTTGAGGTGGAGATTCTGGAGGCAAAGAGAGTAACATTGGGCTTGGCATTTCTTCTATAGGGGTCATGAACAAGATGCTGCTCATAACTCAGTCAATTGATGGATTGTAGTGGGTGAGTCAACTATGTCCTAAAATCAATGAACATAAGGAGTTCAAGGAGGTGACAAAAAATGTCTTGGAGGTAGAATTGCTGGAGGGCAAGAGAAAGGAAAGGTCTATAGTAGAGAAGATAACAGAAGTGGAGGACCCATTAAAGAGATAGAGTGATATAGAAGGAACAGAGTTTGTAAAAATGTCATGCTTTGCAACAAAAGATGAATCAACAAAACAGTAAGTAGAGCCAGAGTCTATGAGTGTAGGTACAGAAAACAAAGACAAATGAGGAATGGAAACAAGAGGACAGAGAGAGTTTGGATTGCAAAGAGTAAACGTGTTGAGATGTAACTTCATTAGAACACAGTCAGGTTTAACACAACTCCCAGTCTGTATAAAGTCAAAGAAGTCACACTTTATTTTTTCACCTTAAAGGAGGCAGAGCCAGAGGAGGTCACTGCTGAAGTAGCAGTAGCAGCCCAAGCCTTTGCAGCTTTAGAGGTTGATTTGAGACACTCTTTGGCAATATGCTCAGAGTCCTTATAGAAAAAACATAAATTAAACTTCAAATGGTGCTAACACTTCTCAGGAAGGAATTTACCATCTTTGCCAAGCTTAGATGAAATGGAAGGGTTAGTAGTGCTACCCTTACTGTCCTTGTTCTTACCTCTGAAGAAGTTTGAGAAATCTTTAATAAAGATGGAGTTACCTTTGGACTTATCATCCTTAGGCTTTGAAGAAAAGGTGGAGGTAGAATTGGAGCTGTTAGTTGATGACTTGGAGTTGTTCTGATAACCAGAGTTGGAGCTGAAGGCCTTGACAGCATGATTGAGCTCTTCCTTATGCTTCCAATATCAATGGTCAATTTGTTGGGCTAAGAAATGGAGGTTATGGATGTTGTCCAGCTTACCCTGCTGTGACAACTCATCCTTTATGCAGTCTGGCAGTTCATTGTAAAAACTCTGATGCAGAGTACCAGAGCCCCATTTATGGACTTGGATTGCAAAATGGTTCCACTCCACAATGTACCTAGAGATTTATTGTAAGTCTCACATCTGCAGTCACTTAAGTTGAGCTTTTATGTCTATGACAGGATTATGAGGACCAAAGTTAGATCATAGTTCAAAGAGGAAGGTCTTCCAGCTTGTTATTCAAAAAGAACAAGACTGTGAAGGTTTGTTTTCAAGCAAGTTCAGCTCAAAGTACTCAAGGGCAACATCCTTGAGATAAAACTGTATGAAGGTTACCTTTGAGTGGTCCTTCTTGAAGAACTTTGGGTTTGCTTGGAAGTTCAGTTCACACTGAACTATGAATGAATGAAGTTTCTTTGAATCAGTTTCATCAAATAGGTTAGGTTTGCAGACCTTGGTTTTTATGGTAGTAAAGCTTTTCTTATAATGCAATGCCTATTTAGTTAGCTCATAAATAGAATCAGTGAGTTGTGAAAATGGTTCAAAAGCCAGTGGAACATTGTTGGCAGGTTCAGAGGTGACTTTCTAATATTGACCTCAAGAATATTTGTTATCTTTGGAGTTAGAGGAGTTTGAGAAAGAATTACCATCTCTGCCATTGTCTTCTGGCTCAGAAGGTGAAGGCCCATCAGGCCCACCAAGTCCTATGTTATCATCATCACCTAATAGTTCTCTAAAGCAGAGTCTTAGAGAAGACTCTGAATCTTCTGGAAGAGATGTCAAAGGAGACATCAAGCTTTGATTGGTGAGGTATTCAGAGATAGAGTCACCAGACCTGGCAGATAGGCTAGTGAACTCACCAGAAATGATTCAAAAGCTTCTAAAAGCACTATGCAAAGCACTTTCATATCAATAGGTGAATGTTCTTGAAGTCATGAGTGAAAAGATAAAGTCCTATACAAGTGTCAGTATGAATATACTGTCAAGTCTGTGTCCTCCATGTCAAAGTCTGACCAGAGTTGTGAAGGTCTGAGGGGAGTGGAGAAATTAGTAGTAGAGAAGGATCAAAGATCCTGACAAAAAAGTGTAGACAGAGGGACTTAGTAAGGATATTGGCACAGGACTTATGTATTGCACCCTTGTATAGATCCAGGTCCTTGTATTTCATAGGACATAGGAGCAGAGGTCTGAAGTAAAGGTAGCATCAGAGGAGTAGAGGTTGAACAAGGTAGTTGAATAAGAGTAGGAGGAGAAACTTAATTGATATTCATACTAAGAAGACATATAAAAGGATGTGACTCTTAAGTATGAGTGAAGTAAGGTACAAGGCACAAAATGAAACAATAAAGCATATGGAGATGTTAAGTGATCATATAGCAATGTTAAAGAAATATATAGAGATATCAAGGGATGTGTCATATCCATCCTCCAACCCCTATCACCCCTCCTCTGTCCAACTCTATCCAACTCCATCAACCCTTGCATCTCCTACACCTTCTATCCCTCAGAGTTCCTACTTCAGAGTTTGTTCCTCTGTCGTGACCAGTCTAGACCACATCAGACCTATTTGTCTTCAATCATTGCTATGTATGTTATATCTTGTCATTGTTAATCTCTCATTATTCATTCTGTCACCCTTTAATGTCTCCATATGTTCCTTTGATATTACCATATGGTCATTTGATATTTCCTCATGCTTACTTGTTTCATCTTATACCTTGTACCTTACTTCACTCATACTTAAGAGCTGCACTCCCTGTATGTCTCCTTAGTATAAATATCAACTAAGTCACTCTTCCTATTGTTATTCAACTACCTTGCCCAATCCCTACTCCTCCTATGCTACCTCTGCTTCAGACCTCTGCTCTTATGCTCTACAAAATACAAGAACACAGTCCTATACAAGGGTGCAACACATAAATCCTGTGCCAATGTCCTCACTAAGTCCCCCACTACTCTGTTCCTCCACTAGGACTTTCAGTCCACCTCTGCCACTAACTCCTTCACTCTCCCTCAGAACTCCGCAACTCCAGTTGGACTTCAATACAGAGGTCATGGCTTTAACAGTATATTCATACTCACAGTTGTATAGAACTTTATTTCTCCACTCATGACTTCAAGAATGTTCATCTATCAATGTGAAAGTGCTCTGCATAATGCTTTCAGTAGCTCTCACACCATTCCTGGCAAGTTCACTAGCCTATCTGCCAGGCCTGGTGACTCCATCTCTGATTACCTCACCAATTGAAGCTTGTTGTCTCTCTTGACACCACTTCCAAAAGATTCAGAATCTCCTTTGGGACCCTGCTTCAGAGAATTACCAGTTAATGATGATGACACAGGACTTGGTGGGCCTGGTGGGCCTCTACCCTCTGAGTCAGGAGATGATGGTGAAAATGGTGATCCTTTCTCAAACTCCTACAACTCTGAAGATGATGAAAATCCTTGGGATCGATGTTAGGAAGACACCTCCAAATCAGCCAATGATGTTTCACTGGCTTTTAAGCCATTTTCACAACTTGCTAATTGTTATGGAACGGTATTATTTTCACACTTTTTCGCTTATCTTATCTTATTTTCAGGTCACATGACTTCTTCACATTTCACACCTTCACATCATCACATGTCACCCTTTTTACTCTTCACCCTTTCACATGTGCACTCTTCATAGAGTCATGCTTCCATTTTGCCACACCATGCCTTAGGTGCATATTGTGCTTCTTTTTATTTCTGCTTGCTTCTCTTCTTTCCATTTCATGGAAGCCAAGCCCTGAATGCACTTAATGTGCATTCCTTTCATCTCTGTCTTCCCTTTACCCTAGCATAGCTTGGTCCGTGCTAGGTATTCTGTAGTATAAATATGGGTGTACTTTGGCTGAATCCCCTCAGCCTAATCAACTTGTCAAAGTCGCCTTAAGCCCCTGAGCTTTAAGGAGTGAGTTGACGTTGGTGAAGCAACATCTCCTCTTCTCTTATCCAGCCAGCCAGATACAATATATCCAGAGACGCTCAACACATTCGCATACGACAGAAGGCTACTCTATAGGGTGGTACGGTTGACTTAGTGTCTCTGTGTTAGCTCACTCCCTAGATTCGCAACAGGGACTTCATCCATGGTATAGATTCTTCTCATTATATTTGTTGGTATTGCCGCTGCGTAGTAGCCAATGAGGACATGCTCCTTGGTTATTCCTGCATTGACTACATTAGTGTCGAAGTCAGTGTTGTATTCAGTGATAGAAGGTTCATATCCCTTCTTCTTGGAATTATATTCCATTCTTGTCGTCGTCAACCATTGGATTGCTTCATTGACAAGGTCGTGGTGTTGGAAACCTTCTTTGAAAAGTTTTTGAAAGTTGAGGAACATTCCCATGTTTATCGTTCCTGTAGTCATGTCATAGGCTTTGTTTCTAAAGGTTTGAGCCCAGGTGGCTGCACTTCCCTTGGTCATATAGGAGAGGGAGAAGGTGATCTTCTTGGCCAAGATTGTGTAGACATCTTCATTTACAGTCAGGTAAAAAATGACAGTTTCAAGCCATGGGATGGCTTTTTTATAGTCCCCATTGAAGTGTTCTGGAGTGCCGAGTCGGAGTTCAACCGGCTTATGAGACATTGGTGTGGCAGTAGAGGTGGTAGGGGTGGAAAATGGGAGAGTTCGAGAAATGGAAGGGGGAGAGGGTGGTGTAGGGACTCTGGGAATGGATGCCTGTGTAGATAAGGCGTGACTTAGCTGAGTAGCAAGTTGGTTGCTTGCTGTGTCCGATGGGGTGATGTCTTGGTCAGATTCCTTGTCGGTGGGGGAAGAGCTGGATTCTTCGAATGATGCCTGGGCAAGGGCGCGGTTGGTTCGCCAAGAGTAGATTGACGATCGTTGTGGGTGGCGTGATGGTTGAGATGTTGTGAAGGGTGATGCATACTAGATAGTACTAGATGCCATTGATAAGAGAGCTTTCGTCTTTTGTTACACTTAATCCGGGTAGGATTAAGTGTAGCTCTTGAGAGCACTAAGACAATGGTACGAAGTTGACTTGGTGAGTACGGGGTGAGACAGAGTCTGTGGATACGTAGCATAACCACTCCTAGTTTGCCTTAGCGACGGCAGGCTTGAGGAGCTTGCTGACTAAGCGAGGAGGCAATGGAGGCAGCAAGCAAGTATATTGCTTGTAGATAGTACAATGGCAGAGTATGCGCAAGGGAGACGAAAGCTAAGGTGCGATATTGGGTATGTGCCTTTATATACCTATGGGTACTGCGCACAGACCATGCTATAGGGCAGGTCTGGTATGAGTCAGAGCAAGTCATAAGTACAGTGGCCAATGGCAGAATCAGAGCAATGACTAAAAGATAATGCTGACTGAAGGTAAATGAGTCAAGCTGTGCATGGAAATGAAGAGCAGAAAGTGAAGCACAGTCGATGATGTAATGTGGGAAGTGATGAGTCAGCATCATAAGGTTTGCATAATCAAAGAGATGGCTTAGCATATGGCTAGCCTTTGGTAGTACAAGCATGAGGGCGAAGATAAGGGCGAAGGTAGGGTGAAGTGAGATAAAGAGAAAAGTGTAACAGAATGCCTCTTTGATCAAATTCCAAATTGTACCCTCACATCATATGTTGTCACCACATACACCAACATCATCTTCATCTCTATCTCTTCATCTCTATCACAGTAAATTGATGATCTGGACTAATGACACTGACACCAGCATAAATAGCAACAGACAAGAGATGAGAAGTGATCCTGCCACTAGGGATGAGCAGGGGTATACCCCCGGGTATTTTTGGTCAGACCTATACCCCTACCCATGGGGTACGTACCCGTGGGAACGAGGAGGGGTATACCCAGTGGGTATACCCGGGGGTATCCACAAAACTACATACAAACAATACTAATGGCATTGGCCACATGGACACATCACCACTGTCATTATCACCATCCTGGTGACCTGGTCCTGCCATGGCATTGGCCAGGCATGCGTTGGTGTCAGCATCGTGTTGCTGTGATGTTAGCTATATATGAGTCATCATGCTGTGATGTTGGCCATGCATGCATCAAACATCAATTCTTGGTTGCTGTCTTATCATCATAGTAATACTTACATAAGTGGGTCAGTTGGTATGGATCTCAACCCAGAGAAATTTGTCAGCAACTCCTCAACCTCCAGTCTATCAAAACAAGGGGTTGGATTTGCACCCTGGTACACATCAGTCAGCAGAAGTAAGATATACTATAATGCACTATAGGCTGAGTGAAGCTCAGATTATTCTTTAGTTGTGTCCGATGACAGAATATGGAATGATCATTGCTGCACACTTCCTGTGCTATACACAAAATGATATCAATTACTCATTTGGTGACAAAGTTATGCCTGTTTTTGTTATAATACAGGAATTGTACTTGCAATTCCTATGACTATCTTTTTCCCTGATCACATGACCTCTCCATCCCTTCACACATTATGCCATCACCTCATCACATGATCACATCTCTTCACCTCTTCACTTGTTCACAATATCACCAATCATTCACATCTCTTGATCCTCACCTACAGGCTATCATGCCTTCTTCATATCTGCCATCCCTAATCGATTGGTCATGACCCTGCAGAATCATTGATCGATCTCTGCCATGATCACTCCCTTGATTGGTCACACCTTGTGATTGTTCACCCTTCCATTCTTCTAGCATGAGATATGCTTCTGATCTTCTCAACCTCATGTCTTACATTGCATTTCCCTCATGGACTTTTATCATACAACCCTTTACCCATTAATTACCATATACCCTAGACCCAGTCACAGCTTGGTCTGTGCACCTTCCTGTAATGTATATAAGGGGTTGTGAGTTGGCTGATGTCCCCCCAGCCTAATCCACTTGTTAATCTCCTACTATTGTGGATGCAAGGGAGCTACACTGCCTCTAACCATCTTTCGTGGTCCTGTCGGGCAACCTGGCATCTTCTCTATGGGGCTGAACCATAATGTCGGGTTAAGGGGTGCTGGACAGCGGATAATAAGGAATGTGGATAAAAGAGGGGGTGGACGGCAGACTGGGCCCACTTCAACGAGAACTCCTAGTGGACTATTGCACCACTATAGTAGACGTAGTACTCTTGCAACTAGTCTCTGTCTTCATCCTAATATGTGCAGCTATCTGCAAGCATAATCATGTACGGGCAATGTCTGTGCCCTTGGGTAATTGCGTGGTTATCTGGTGGGTACCACCCAATAAGGCATGATGCCTCCTCTGGAATATCTGGTTAAATAATATAACGAATGTGTGACATACTGGATGATCTTGGGTTCTAGTCTTCCTGGGATATGAGTTGGTACTTCTGGCTGGCTGGTGAGGGGAGTGGGGTTGGCTTCATCTCCAGGTAACCTCACTTCTAGGCACCATTACTGGCGGATAGGCAAATAGTCACCATCTATGAGTCAGAGCATCTCTAGGCCACCTTTACAGGCAGGGTAGGGAGTTAACAAGTGGATTAGGCTGGGGGGACACCAGCCAACTCACAACCCCTTATATACAGTTACATGGAGTGCACAGACCAAGCCATGGCTGTATCTAGGGTATAGGGTATTACTGTATTTAGTACTAAGGTAAAGGGTTGAGTCCATGAAGCAGCGGTGAGGCTGGCCTTGATGCAAACACAAGGTAAGCCATGAGGTAAAGAAGGTCAGAAGCGTACCTTATGGTAGAAGGGAGGAAATGGAAGATCGATCATAAGATGTGAAAGATCAGGGGAGTGATCATGGCAGAGATCCCATCAAGGGTTCTGCAGAGTTATGACCGATCAATCAGGGATGGTGGTAATGAAGAAGGTGTGGTAGCCTGTAGGTGATGATCGAGAGATGTGAATGATCAGTGATATCATGAAGGGGTGAAGAGGTGAAGAGATGTGATCATGTGACAAGGTGAAGGCGTGATGTGTGAAGGGATGAAGAGGTCACATGATCAGGGAAAAAGATGGTCATAGGATTCTAAGGTAAAATCCCATATCATAACACCTACCCTGCCTGCAAAGGTGGCCTAGCAAGCACTCTGACTTGTAGCAGATGGTTATTCACCTACCTGCCAGAAATGGTGCCTAGGAGTAAGACTATCCAGAGATGAAGCCAACCCCACTCCTCCTCACCAGCCAGCCAATCCAACTCATATCCCAGGCAAGACTACATCCCAAGACTTGCAGTATGCACCACATTCATTTATCCAGACTAATTTATTTCCAGAGAGCCTAAGAGAGGCCAGAAGCACAGCACCTTAAGGGTGGCACCCTGCAGATAGCCATGCGATTACTCAAGGGTCCTATTGACCCGACAATGATTATGCTGTCAGATAGCTGCCAGTATTAGGATGGTGACAGAAGCCAGTTGCAATAGAACTGTGCTTACTATAGCAGTGCAATAGTCCACTAGGAGATCTCATACAAGTGGGCCCCCCAACATCCGCCCCCTCTTCTTATTCACATTCCCCTCTCCACTGTCCAGCACCCTTCTTCCCCGACATCATAGGTTCAGCCCCGTAGCAAAGAGTACCAGGTCGCCCAATGGGACATGGTGGTTTAGGTTTAGACAGTGTAGCTCCCTTGTGTCTGCAACAGTTTTGGCCTTCTCTCACCATTCTTTTGCCCTGAAACACATAAAGTTTGTCAAATGACAGAAGATCACATACAACCTATTGTTCCAAATGAGCTGTAAAGCAAATATTCAATACACCAGGTGGAGGATATAACTCTTGGCAAAACTTAACTGGAATGACAATCTTTGTGCCCTTTGATCTTCATCATTATTTCTTGTCAAACCCAACCCACTGCCAGCCAGAATGTGGTAGTGTCCGCAATCGCATTCGCAGATGTCCCAGCCCCGGAGGTGGTTCAGGTCGTGCAAAGTGACATTCACGAATCAGAGGAGATTCAGGAGGTTGAGAGGTTGGGAGAAGATGTGTCTCAGGTTTGAGCGGCGGGGAGGATTTGAGGCAAGGCCTACGGACGAACTTAGTTGCTGTCAGCGAGTCACTGATGCACAAGAATAATGACTCGTGGGTACGTCAATTGGTGGTTCAGAATATTTATCTTCACCTATGCTTGACTGTCTTGTTTATGGATTGCGGATCTGGCTGTGCTGCATGATGTAGGGGCACTTTCAACAAGGCTCTTTGGAAAATCTGGTCTTTGGTGGCGGCGGAAGAACGTCTTGCATGTTTCTCTGCAGTCGATGTCAGCGATAACATCGGAGGGAGCAACACTAGGCTTCCAGCCCCTAATACCAAACACTAATTGAGTAGAGAGGAGTATCTACACCCAGTCGAATAAAGTCTTGAGTCCACCTTGATCAAATTTCCAATCGGCAAGTCCTTGAGCAGGTCGTATCCTGAAGCTTCACATCGTACGTCATCATCACATATGCTGACATCGTCTTTATCACCAACATGGTAAAGTGATGACCTGGACTGATGACATGACACTGCATGAACAGCGAAAGATTGGGGACGAGAGACGACGTACCATGTATCTCGGCCATGTCCAAAAGCCTGTAGTCCGACAATGTGCCAATGACCTGATACTTAACATTGTCCCCATCCTCTTCACCCTCGTCCATATTCACAAATCGAAAGACATTGAATACATCTGCGTGTTCTTACAGCATTTCACTGTGATGGGATGTGTCTGCCGCCACATGGATCTGAAGTTCCTTTCGAGATTAACGTTCCATCAGAGAACACAATGCCCTTGCACACTTTGCGCTCCGAACCCATTAGAGGATTAGAGATCCATGTCAGTCAATGCGCATGTGCAGGATGAAACGGCCGATAAGGCTGGATGTTGTCCATCCAGATCATCTCCTTGAAGAAACTGTCCACCCTATGCATCTTTCCTAACGACGCTTTCGACTACCCCTCTTTCTCTATGGTGCTCTCGACGTCTTCGTGGAGAGGAAGGACACAATGAGAGTTTGACGCTAGATTGAACAATACAATTGTAGGTCTGCGGTTCACCTTGAACAACAGCCCAAGACGGGGTCACTACGTTGTACATACGTGTGATGTTGGCCATAGTGCAGTGGATGAGATCCATGACCCATACTCCAGGACAACCACAGAGACATACGCGAACAGTAGAAAAGTTGAACGCCAGGGGATAACGCGTCATGGATTCTGCACCTAATTCGACCATCAACTATAACACAGAATCGTTTCATTGAAAAGATGAACACGGTGCCAATGACAACAAAGCCCTACGAACCGACATTTCAGTCGACCCATTCCTATACTCGTTCAAGTACTTTCGTCGTTCTTCGGTGATCGGACAGATATGGTTTACACCCCGCCTAATGCCCTTGGAGATGTTTGTAGTAAAGTGGGCAGCAAACCTGTCAATAAATTCAGTGCGTCCCATCAACGGGCAATCTTTGCTGACGTACGGCTTCAATACCTTTCGGAATAGTCCAATAGCCGTGCTGCCTATCATAACATTGACAGTGTATTGGATGACGAGGGGCCACGAAATTCGGCGACGACCTGTCAAGGTTCGAATATGCGAGTGGTCGACGAAAGCTGATACATATATGGAACTACTAGACGAAGGGAGTTAGCTACCACAGTGTGATGGGCGCGACTCAATGGAATCATTTCCTTGTCCGGCGTGTGGTGGTGTCGAGATAAGGAAGTCGTGTCCACTTTGCGTTCACACTGCCACATCACAGGACACAAATGGTAATTCGGTCGTGTCCTTACTTGATGGTGAGTGTAACAAATTACCTTGGATCACCCAATTGGCCTCGACACGAGTCTCCAAAGGGGTCAATACATTCCATTGCACTCATCGGGCTAACCTTTATACACCGTTGTTTGTATTTTTCACGTCAGAATGGTATGTTTAGGGGTCAGATTGGTCGCCTAGGTTCGTTCGCAGATTGGTTCGGACGAGTCAGGTACTGTCATCAGCCATGTTGAGCAACAATTTTGATTGCAAGCCTGTTTTGTCGCAAAGCAATCAGGAGGTGGTGACAACGATGCCGCTGTCTTCGTCATTGGTTATTCTGCCCCACCCGCAGTGCATCTCCTCTGTTGCTGTCCCAGCACTCCTTCACGATTGCCCATTGTCAGCTCCTATTGGCCTGCACCCAACTCACTTCCTCGGGCAATGAAAACCCTGCAAACAGTATGTCTGCACAGTCCATCGTAGAGGCCGTTCACGAGGACGATGATCTCCCGCTCCATTATAAGTCAGCTGCAAACGCTGGCGAGAAAAAGGTTGGCCTAAGATCCCTGCAGCCCTTTCAACAGACCCCGCTTACCCCACTACCTACAGTTGTCGTCGTCGCCGCTTCACCCTCTACCCAATTCGTATCGTCATCCGAATTGGACACCCTCGCCTTTGCGGCCATTCCAACCCTTCTCTGGTCCCAGCCTGGCCCCTTGGCAAACCCACCAGCAATACCGTTAGCGGAACAGCGGAGGCGGGTGACTCCCTGACGTTTCCACGTACATAGTAGACCTTGTGATCATCCTGCCCACACCAGCTTAGCCTTGATGAGTCACCACCTCAGCGATGATGACGGTGGAAATGGGTAGTAGTACCTATTTAGTCAGCCGCACGACGACACCATCAAGTTCACACGATGCCAACAAAATGATGTGTCGAGTGAGTGGTTCAGCCTAGTCGGAGTGAGCATAATAATGCATGCACAGGTATCCGTACGGTCGTACAGCCTCGCACACAGTCACGTCGAACCATTTGCACTATATGGTATGGGCTGAAGCAAAAATGACTACTACCCTTACATAATCTCCCGAGATATGTCAACATCCGTCTCTGATCACAGCTTTCCGATGCGGTGACAGGTAAGTAGCTGGCTAACCCAATCTTGAGTATGCCCGACTCCATCTAGCATCAATGTCATCAACGGCGATACACTGCCCCACTCGTATTTGCATGCGGCCACGGTGTCCCGGTGACCACCTAAGCGGTCCACGTACGCAAGTAGTCAGTAACTCACTTGTTCACGTTCCAACTAAGCGCTCTCACCGTCCTTTCCTTGCCAACCCAAACGTCACAAGGGAATCATCGTTCGTCGGGATTCTGGACACGTCTCCGAAGCGAATAGAAGGCACACCGCGCAGGACTAACGCTGCTGTGATAAGCGCGAAGTAGTCGAACGATTGAAAACGTACGGCGCCCGCACTCCACGTTCGTTTGAATCCCATATTCTATTCTATTCGGCAACATGTCACAGAAATGGACTCGTCGGTACACATGTACGATCGATAGATGCACGTGGATGGATATCGTAAGCGTCGTCAGAGTCCCCCGCTAACTGACTGAGCGACGAGCCATTGAAGGCACCTAGACAGGAAAAAAATACCATGATGAGCAACCCCTGCGCACTCTATCACCGCAAGAAAGAGACATGCACGTCCGAGTAAAGGGGATGTTATCCGTGATACGCAGCAAGAGAGGGCGAAGGTGTCGACGGCACAGAAAATGTAGAGGCCTAAAGGGACACGCCAAACGGGGACGGTGTACTAGACATAGAATAGCACGACGTCCGAGAGGGTGTTGACACGGGCAATGGGACGTATGGAGAAGAAATGGACCATTGCGTTTGTGGACTCGTCTATCGACCGACACGACCACCCGTAGATCGTCAGCGTCCGTCTACAATACGACGTCGGAGGAAACAAACACAAGGTGTACTCACTCCTGGAGGCAGGATTGTCCGCTGCCGTTTCTGGCCCTGGGGGGTGAGCAAACCCTTGACGGGTGATGAGGATAGAATGAAAGGGGCGTCCATGGATATTTGATCGCAGTGGCAACCTGGACAAAGTTGAGTGTAAGCAGGCCAGATAGCGTTACTTCTGGCAGGACAAAAAGATTTGCCGGTTGTGAGCACGGATATCCAACATCGAATGGATACGCCGATGTACTTGCAACGCAGACCAACCAGAAAACACCGAGCTCATCCTTTTTATGCACGACATCGAGGGCTGTCCAGAATGATAGGATAGACAGCAAATACGTGAGCAAAATGAGTGTCACGAGGTAGAACGCAGAGTTGCGGTAAAGTGCTTGGCTTTGGACGTAGCAAAAAGTAGGGACCCTGGGGACATTGTAGTGGGGGGTGCAGCAGCAGCGCTTTAATGGTCACGTGATCGCAAGGGTGAATGCAGTTAGCATGAAGATGACGACGTCGCTCGAGTGAGCCTGCTGGACTTGGCGGTGTATACGAAAGTGCAGCTGCCCGCAGAGAAGAGTTCATCAAGTTTGTTGGTGACGACACAAACAGAGACCATAAGCAAGATGAAAGGTTTTGCAGGAAGAGGACACTCCTACTGTATCTGTCATGTCCCAGGCAAGTATGGTTTTCGAGCTCGCACATCCTCTCCACACATACCCTTCGAGCGTCAAGTCTATCATTCTGTGACCCTGTCGGGTGGTTTTGGCTGCTCAGGTAAGTCGTTCGACTCGTTCTCTGGCCTTTCCTGACACTGACCTTCTTCGTCTTCAGCCAGGTCATCGTGGCCCACTGCTGGTGTCATTTGTTGTCCAGTCACAGCCGCCATCTCGTCCGCCATCCATGCCGGATCGTCGCCGGTCTCGTCTGTGTTTCTTGTACGGTCTGGTGAAGGTGAGTCTCTGCTCCACGACGTGTGCTGATCCGCTTGTCTAGCATCCATCGCTGATCTAGCCCGTCTCCTTCCTTCCCCTCAAACTGCATTTCTTGGTGCGCTCCCACCACTTCATTCTCAGCATCGTGGCTTGCAGGGTCGTACAGTGTTGCTCGGGTCGCCTGCAATGCCCGACGTCCTCTCTTGGTCAGCGTCGCCAGTCACCACCTGATACATTAGCTCCGCCTCAAGCAACTCGGCGAAGAATGGGGAGGAACGTACTCCCAGTGGGGTGCTGCTGGTATCGGACCCTGGCCTGACTGATTCCATGACCTCGGCCTGTTCTGTTTTGCAGGCTCCTTCGAGAACTCCAAACGTGTAGTCTATACCACCGTTGTCTCAGTTATCACCGCAGGTCACACTTGCCTGCGCTATGATGGTGAGATGTTATGTAATACTTGTAAATAATCGTTTGGATAAATATTTCGACACTCAAATGGAATGTGGTCACTAATGAAAGAAAGAAAAATGTCAAGTCAAGTCGACACTTACAGAAGAATAACTGAGATTTCATACGAATCATTCCCAAAGTTCGACCGAGTGTCCAGCGCGCGGCAGTGTCGAAATAAAGAAGTTGTGTCCGCGCAGACATCCTCGGTTGACTCGTATGGCGTCGTGCTCGCATTCTGCGCTCATTCCATATACAATGTGATGGCCTCAGTCTTGCGACTATTATCTGGTTCCCTTGCATTCACACTACCATGTCACGGCATCAGCCCCCTAACACAGGTCGCAATTCAGCACGCATGCCGTCGTCTTCGATCAATAGTCATACCCCCTTACTCATACTCCATCCCTCACAGACTTGTTCCCTGCATCTTTACTCCATCAAGAATATAGCAGATTACCTTGGATTGATCTAATTTTTTTTGACTCAATCATTCAAAGGGGTCAGTACATTCCCTTACACTCGTTTGGCTAATACTTCGACATTGCAGTTTGGATTTTCCGTGTCAGAACGGTGCGTTCATGTGTCTGATGTGCTGCGTAGGTTCGCTGGCAGATGATTCGGACAACTTGAATCCGTTTCTCTTTGACGGCTCTGGCAATTTTCTTCGTGCTAACCTGCATTCATCTTGTTCAACCATTGGTCGCATTTCGATTCGCTTGGAGTCATAGCCTTCATTGCTATGGTATTTCTCCGCCCATTCCGCTTTATGTCACGTCTATTCTGTTATCATATTCCTTGTCTTGGCACCCCCAAACAGCCTCAACGCCTTTCCTCAGCTCCATCCCGTCCTGAGCCTCCCATGTGTGTCTTCTGACGTGTTATTAACCTCTTTCGGCTGATTTGTAGCATTCTCATTGCGCCTAGATGCCCCCAACATATGTTAGTAAAACTGGTTTTGGAGTTCGCAGAATCCCTCCACTCCTCATCGAACTCTCTGATTGTAGGTTCACCATGTCATCACACGGACCTGTTAAGTGGTTTTTTTTTGTGTACATGGATCGCATGGTGTGTCTTCAAGTCATTCTAAATGCCAACATTCTTCCTTGACTCATGGCCTCAGCGTGTTTCATTGCAGATCACCAATGGCGCCATTTGTTGCACCATCCTAGTTATTTTGTCCATCACCTTTGCCACATTGTAGGACCTCTTTGATCCTCATTATCATCCGTATTCATGCTCGACTGGTTCCACATGTCTGTGTTAGAATGCAGCTCATCAACCAGACTTGCCGCTCCCTGATCCTCATTGTCGTACCACTTGCGACCTCCGTGCCGTCGTTTCGGCCATCTGCATTATCCTCTAGTTTGATATGAATGCTGGTTCTGACTCATCATGCAATTTGCTATCTGCATGTACCAATTCTCACCCGATGTACGCCTCCTCGCCACGCTTACTTGGGGCTACGAATCAGTATGGATTTATAGTTACCTCATCAACGACCCAACCAGAATTCTACAATTGACCAGACCCTTATTTGGGCTAGTGACAAGAAGCATCTCTTCACTCTATTGCACGATACCAGTATCAGTTAACTAACGTGTCAACTGGGACCACGATCTCAAAATGGCTCTCTGCATCAATTTGAAGGTGCCCACGCTTATCGCTTTGTCGAGTAATGGCTCGTTCTTCATAGCCTTAATCCACCCCTCAGTTCATTCTGGAACACTACGACGCACGAGAAAGTTGGGTCTGTCATCGAGCATACGGATTTAGTTGTGTCAACATTGCCATCTCGAAAAACGGTGACATTTCTGGATACGTGTGTTTTAACACGTTGATATTCATTACAGTACATTCAACAGGACATGAACATGATCTTAAGCTTAAGTTCGGCTCAGAACCATACCGGACATCACCATCAGCTACCTCATCCTCACACTGCGACATATTCGTACATCACCTTTGTCCTATCACCTACCACTGGGACCAGAGTCTCAAGTAGAATTAGCTATCTTTATATATATATATTGCGAGTCTCGTTCTAAGGGTCAAGAACGCTGCAGTGATCGCATATCATGATCGCATCATCCATATCGTGTATATCCTCTTCTAGTACAATAGACATCACGATGTCCCTTTTCCTCTGCACATATTGTGCGGTTGATGTTGATCCATCGAGAAAGCCCGGCAGAAACAATTTCATAAGTAAGTGTTTTGTGCAGTGCACAGACACAGCACAGAGTCTCAACACGTGGAGATGCTAGCAGGAGGCACTGCTAACGCCAAATTGTCGGTTACCGTCTCATCATCGTGGCAGTGCTTTGTGGGCAGATTTGCATGGATCTCCGCACAGAGGGATTTGTCGATGAAATAACTCCTCAGCCTCCGGTCATGAGAAGTGGGCAGCTAAGACATGCTGTTCGTACACTGCTTTGCCTTATCACCCATCGAAACCAGAGCCTCGGATGAGACAATCTTTTCTTGTGTCTCTTTTCCTGTGACCCTCATCCTGTCCATTGACGAAGGGCCGGGAATGTCGCAGTGATCGAATGCTATGATTGCACCATTCGTAATGTGTCTATCTTTTTCTAATACAATGCACATTACTATCCCTTTTCTTTCCTTTATAGAGACCACGTGGTTTATCTCCTGCCAACGTTTGACAATGCCTGGGAGAAACAACGTGGCAGAAGTAAGTATTTTATGCGATACGCAAAAATTCTCGTCAATGACGGAAGATGTAGCATTGGGTCTCAATATGTGTTACTGGCAGGAGGCACTACCAACATCAAGTTCTTGGCTGCCGTCATATCATCGCAGTGACACTTACATATATGGGTCGATTTGCATGGATCTCGGCGCAGAAAGATTCGTCAATAAAGTAGTTCCCCGACCTCCAATCTATTAAAACAAAGGGTTGAATTTGCACCCTGGTACATACCAGTCAGCAGAAGTAGGCAAGTAGGATATACTATGACGCACTATAGGCAGAGTGAAGCACAGATTATTCTTTAGTTGTGTCCGATAAGAATATGGAACGATCATTGCCGCATGCTTCCTGAGCTGTACACAAGGTGATATCAATTACTTGTTTGGTAACTAAGTTATGCCTGTTTTGGCCTTCTCTCGCCATCCTTTTGCCCTGTATCACATAAAGTTTGTTCGATGGTAGAAGATCACATACAACCTATTGTTCCAAACGAGTCGCGAAGCAAATATTCAATACACCGGGTGAAAAATATAACTCTCAGCGGAACTCAACTGGAATGACAACCTTTGTGCCCTTTAGTCTTGCCATCAGACATCACTGCTTCTCTTGTACTAGGCATGTCTTCCGACTTGTCACCCACCATACAGCTTCTCCTGTTGAACAACTATATGTCTGGTATGGTCACTCATCCCCTCTGTCAATCATTCATCTTATATGGTCATCGGCAGTTGTCATTATCACTGCTGTCATATATGATTATTGTGAGTGGTACTTGCTTGTACTATATCCTTGTTCATTCCAATGATGCAATGCTGCCATTCCAGTCCTCACCTTTTCGAGAAAGGTGTATTACCTTGTTCTCTGCACCATATTTCCTGGCTGACAATAATCAAAGATAGAATATGTTTGGGTAGTGTCAAAGCAACAATATCCAGAAAACCACTGAGTCTCTGATAACTCTACAGTGTAGACCCCGGACATGAGTCTCCATGATCTTTGTATTGGTGTGTCACAGTGTCACATAGGGGATTCCACTTCACATGTATTTGGAATTGACAATTTCATAGGTTCGTTATCTTGGTCTTTCCTGGACTATGTAAGCACATTGTTATCTACAATGATAACAAATCACACAATTTATGGTGTTTATCTATACTAAAGTATTTATGGTGGCCTCCGTAAGTTCAGAGTTAGTCTGAGGTCAACCAAGCTGACTAGATTCATTGTCAGTTTGTATTTCCTTTCTTCCTAGTCCTCTCACAGTCAGCAATTCTGCTTTGCATTATTTCGGCCTTCAACCACTGACTTTTGGTAGATGTATGCATATAAATCTGAATAACAATCATTTTATGACAATGGTATAGGTGTAAGTAGATTAAGTCACTATCCTCTGCTATACCGAATTGAGACATGGATATTCTATAGGTACTATCCTGTATAAGCTGGGTAACTGGGCATTTCCAGTATTTTATTATGCTGCTGATTGTGAGTCACTGTCCATCTTGATCCTACTCTAATCATAACCTTAATTATAGTTGTAATGATTCTGCGAGTGTATGCAATGTGGAATCAATCCAAAATAATTCTTTGGGTTCTGCTATGTCTGTATATCCCACAGGTAATTATTGACTTTGTGATTTCAGGCATCAGCAACAATAATGTGATCTTGTCAGGTAAAGCTTGTGCTAAATCACATTTATCACTACAATCTCACATAGGTCTTTTCTGTCATAGTGAATCAGCTCCTTGATTTCTCATTTTGCAGTGCATTACAGGGCAATGCGGTAGTCAAGCTGCGAACCCCTATTATAACTATGCGGATTCTCCTTGGAGTTTTACTTTTGGTTCTTGCTATTACCTCAACCATCAAGCAGTCTGTCCAGATGTACAAAGCAACAAAGTGGTGGAAGCCTAATCAGTACATGCAACTACTTGTGAGAGATGGGATTATTTATTTTATTGTGTATGTTTTGACTTCCACTTGTGATTCACATTATTTCCATTCACCACCATGATTCTCCTTACAATATCCTACTCTGAATTATTTGCAAGCCAGCTAATTGCTCACATGTTTTTTCTCATTTTCTAGGATCACCTTCTACAATGTTTTTGGTCTGATCCTCCGCACACCTATATTAAACAGCACTTTGTCACTCTTTCTGAGCATCTTTACTCTCTTGAGTATATGCCCTATTATACCTCGGTTCATCATCAGCATACGAGAGCGATATGACCGTGATCTTCATGGTCACTGGCAAGGGATTGACACTGGATTCGGTATGTGTTCCCAACCCACTGCCACCCAGAACGCGGTAGTGTCTGTAATCGCATTCGCAGAGGTTGCAGTCCTAGAGGAGCTTCAGGTCGGGCAAAGGGAAATGCACGAATCAGAGGAGATTCAGGAGGTTGAGAGGTTTGGAGAAGGTGTGTCTCAGGTTTGAGTGGCTGGGGGAATTTGAGGCAAGGCCCACGGACGAACTTAGTTGCTGTCAGCGGGTCACTGATGCACAAGAATAGTGGCTTGTCGGGACGTCAATCTGTGGTTCAGAATATTTATTTTCACCTCTGCTTGTCTGTCTTGTTTATATATGTAGTAGATACTAGGATCTACGTAGCCGGAGTGCTACAGTCAACCAGTTGTTTGGAATATTTATTTTCACCTATGTTTGTCAGTCTTGTTTATTGATTGTGCATCTGGCCATGCTGCACAATGCAGGGGTGCTCTCAATGGGGCTCTTTGGAAAATCTGGCTATCAGTGCTTCAATTGCGGCGGAAGGACGTCTTGCGTGTTTCTTTGTGGTAAATGTTAGCAATAGTATTAGAGGGCGCAACACTAGGCTTCCAGCCCCGCAGTACAGAATACAAGTTAAGTACGAGGGAACATCTATACCCGATCGAATAAAACCTCCCAATCAGCAAGTTCCACGGGCAAGTCGTACCCTCAAGCTCCACATCGTACATTATCACCACATACACCAACATCATCTTCATTTCCAACACAGTAAAGTGATGAACCGGACTGATGGCATGACACTTCCATGAACAGCGAGAGATGGGGGACGAAAGACAAACATACCATGCGTGTCGACCGTGTTCAAAAACCAGTAATCCGACGATATACCAATGATATAATACTCAACATTGTCCCCATCCTCTTGACCCTCGTCCATATTCACAAATGCATACGTCTACGTGTTCATACAGTGCTTCATCGTAATGGGACGCCCTCACCGCCATATAGATCCAAATTCCCTTCAGGATCAACGTTCCATCAAAAAACAACATCCTTGCTCATCGCACCATTCGTGAGGTATCTATCTTTTTCTAATACAATGCACATTACTATGCCTTTTTTTCTTCTATAGAGGCCATTTGGTTGATCTCCCGCCAACGTTCAACAATGCCTGGGAGAAACAATTGTTGGATTTGGCAAGCGCTGTTGAACCGAGGTGGGCAGCCACTAGGGCGCCAGCAGAGGAGGAACCTCTCAGGCTCTACCAGGTGGTGGAGACGTAGTGAACCACTCTATTTGTCTCTAATTGTCTCTGTATATTAATGTAGAGCTTAGAACCTCATATACAGGATGGTGCGAGATAAGGTTATCTAATCTACTGTATAGTAGGGCCTTATCTAATCTTGGTAAAAGCGGCCAATAAGGGCCTTTGCTACAATGTAATCCTACATAAGTGTAGCTAGTGAATGGCAGCTAAATAGTGTCAGTTCAACAAGCGCATCCGCAGATGCAGATCTCAGGTAACATGCAGGGACACATCTGATACGAACTATCGCGTACCTTTCGTTCTCCATTCTTTCTTTCGCCATCGACTGATATGGACAGTCATACGATCTCTACATTTTCTAACCTCGGCTATGATCTGTCTACTCCCTTTTCGTACTGCGTTATTGTCCTCTACTCGTATATAGAACCGATGATTACACTTGATCACCCCAGTCCGTCGCACCGCGCACGACTGAGGTGAGATCCTTTTACTGTACTCATACCTACTTGTACTGACTCATACCTAGTAAGATCTACGATAGATGAATATACATCAGTCCGTCGCACCGCGCACGACTGAGTAAGATCTACGATAGCATTTCTGACAACAATGTGGCAGCAGTAAGTATTTTATGCAGTGCACGAACATTCTCGTCAATGATGAAAGACGCAGCATAGGGTCTCAACACGTGTTGCTGGCATGAGGTGTTGGACTAGCAAGCGCGCGCGCAGCTCGGACCGCGACCGGCTAAATTGATCACCGGTGCGCGCATGGTTGACGCGCTACAACTGTTCGTTTATGCGCAGACCATATGGACACTCAGTTCACTTACATAGCATATCTTCTGTTTCTCATTTCCTGTGTCTCGCATATCCAGAGCTCTTCCAACTCCTAGTAACCCCTTCAGCTAGTATTAACTCTCTTTCGTATATAAGATGCATTTTTCGTACTCAAAGCACCTCAGTCCGTTGTCGAGCGCAAGACTGAGGTGAGATACTTATTATTTGATTTTCCTACGTACCCAAAACCAACTCGTATATACTTGGTTCCTACTAGGTGAATATATACAGTCCGTTGTATTGCGCACGACTGAGCATATCTTCTGATAGTCGTGCGCTCACATCCCGATCAGGTACGAATTGTATCAGGAGGCACTGCCAATGTCAAATTCTTAGTTGCCATCTTATCATCGCAGCGATACTTACAAACGTGGGTCGACTGGCATGGATCTCGGCTCAAATGGATTCGTCAACAAAGTGGTTCCCCGACCTCCAGTCTAGTAAAACAAGGGGTCTGATTTGCACCCTGGTACATACCAGTCAGCAGAAGTAGGCAAGTAGGATATACTATGATGCACTATAGGCCTAGTGAAGCCCAGTTTATTCTTTAGTTGTGTCAGATAACAGAATATGGAACGATCATTGCCGCACTATTCTTGTGCTGTACACCAGATGATATCAATTCCTCGCTTGGTAACAAAGTTATGCCTGTTTTGGCCTTCTTGTCAGGAAACATCTCTCAGTCCTAGGGCATGGCTCTCAAGGATAGAAGAGAAGAAATGAATATACAAGCCTGAGGAGGCTTTGTTTTAATACAGGGTTTATATACCTACAGTATAGAATGGCTATGGATCATGAAGAAAGATTAATACGGGTGTAATGTAGAGCCGACCAAGCTATGACGCTGGCTGAGTAACGGACCGGTAAATAGTATATGGGGTAACTGAGTGTGGAGAAGGGTCGGCAACCGGGATATGAGATAACCGGGTGTGGAGAAGGGTCAGTAAAAGAGGTAAAAGGTCGGGATCTGACACTTCTCTTGCCATCCTTTTGCCCTGCATCACATAAAGTTTGTTTAATGGTAGAAGAACGTTGTTTCTCGTTGAACCATCAGACACCACTACTTCTCTTGTACTAGCCATGTCCTCCGACTCGTCATCCACCATACAGCTTCTCTTGTTGAACAACTATATAGCGGGTATGGTCAATCATACCTTCTGTCAATGATTCATCTTATATGGTCATTGGCAGTTGCCATTATCACTGCTGTCATATATGATTATTGTGAGTGGCGATTGTCTGTACTCTATCCTTTTTCATTCTAGTGATGCAATGCCGCCATTCTAGTCCTCACCTTTTCAAGAGAGGTATGTTACCTTGTTCTCCACAACATACTTTCTGGCTAACAATAAACAAAGATAGAGTATATTTGGGTAATGTCCAAGCAACAATATCCAGAAAATCACTGAGTCTCTGATAACCCTATAGTGTAGACCCTGGACATGGATCTCTACAATCTTTGTATTGGTGTGTTATAGGGAATTCCACTTCACATATATTTGGAAGTGACAATTATATAGGTTCATTATGTTGGTCTTCCCTGCACTATGTAGGTATATTTTTATCCACAATGATAGCAAATCACACAACTTATGGTGTTCACCTATTGTATATTGAAGCATCAATGGCCTCTGTAAGTTTAGAGTTAGTTTGAGGCCAACCAAGCTAACTAGATTTATTGTCAGTTGGTACCTCCTTTATTCCTGGTCCTTTCACAGTCTGTGCCTCTGCCTTTCACCATTCCTGCCTTCAATGACTGACATCTGATAGGTGTATGCATATAAATCTGAATAAGAATCATTTTATGACAGTTCTATAGATGTAAGTATATTAGTTTATTATCCTTTACTATACTGGAGTGAGCCATGGATATTCTATAGGTACCACTATGTATAAGGCAGCTGTCTGGGAATTTCCAGTATTTTACTATGCTGCTGATTGTAAGTGACTGTTGTCTTGATCCTACTCTGACCATGACTTCAATTACAGTTGTAATGATTCTGCGAGTGTATGCAATGTGGAATAAGTCCAAATGGATTCTTCGGGTTCTGCTCTGTTTGTATGTTTCACAGGTCATTCTTGACCTTGTGATTGTAGGCATTGACAACAATAATACAACCTTCTCAGGTAAAGCAGGTGTTGAATCACATTTATCATTGCAATCTCACATGGGTCTTTTCTGCTATAGTGAATCAGCTCCTTGATTTCTCATTTTGCAATGTATCATGGGGCGTTGCTGTAAGCAAGCTGTGAACTCCTATTACAACTATGCGGATTCTCCTTGGAGCTTTACTTTTGGTTCTTGCTATTGCCTCGACCATCAAGCAGTCTGTTGAGATGTACAAAGCAACAGAGTGGTGGCAGCCTAATCAGTACATGCAACTACTCGTGAGAGATGGGATTATTTGTTTTATTTTGTATGTCTTGACTTCCACCCCTGATTCACATTATTTTCATTCACCATCATTATGCTTCTCACAATATCCTGCTCTGAAGTATTTGAAAGTTAACTAATGTCAGAAATGCTATCGTAGATCTCACTCAGTCGTGCGCGGTGCGACGGACTGAAGTATATTCACCTATTGTAGATCTCACTAGGTATGAGTCAGTACGAGTAGGTACGAGTACAGTAAAAGTATCTCACCTCAGTCGTGCGCGGTGCGACGGACTGGGGTGATCAAGTGTGATCGTCGGTTCTATATACGAATGGGAAACAATAACGCAGTACGAAAAAGGGATAGACAGATCATAACCGAGGTTAGAAAATGTAGAGATCGTATGACTGTTGTTACGATTCGTCCCCACTACTCTTTTTCCTTGCTACACTCGCTACACTCGTTCCCCTAGTTCCCTCTAGGCTCACTCGTGTACCTCACCGCCCACTCCTGTCACATGACACCCACGTGACCTCCAGAGTACCCTCGATCATGTGACCTATCACATGACCTCCACCACCGTCGACCTCTAGACTCGCCCACTCGTCTAGACCCTCCGTGACTTCCCATTGACTCGCCCTATGCTTACTCACCGCATAGTCCTCGCCTCTAGCTCCCTTCAGCTAGTACCCACGCCTACGATCGCGCACTCGTCATGTGCACTCCGCAAGACTTCCTCATCACGTGCCCTTCACGTGACTTCACCTTCAGACGCTCACAAGACCAGCTCGACTCTCATCATGTGCTTATCACGTGCCTCGTGTCTCGCGTCTCCTAGTCTCGCCCCTAGGCCTCTCTCAAGTCATTCCTTGTCACCTGTCCGGTGAACCCTGCTCATACTATCAGGGCTTCTTCCTTCTGATCTTCGCTTCCATTCCCTGATGAGTCACCCTTGCCTCACTGTCTTATTCATTTGATAACTCAGTCAACGGCCTCCCTGCCATCTCCTTCATCCCCTATCCGTGACAGCGGCCTCTAGAACCATTGTATGTATTACCATACCTATGGATAGTCTCGTGCACCTCCCCTTCGCCCCACTCATGGTCCGTGCACACTCCCACTACGTATATATACCCATACCATAGCTACTACGTCCCTTAACTTTGTCCTACCTTCATATAGTGGCCTCCTTGCCACCGACTCTGTTCCCTTGTGTATTCTTACACATTGTACCTCATACCGCGCCTCAGCAATGTAGTCATTTGCTTCCCTCCTCGTCCTCCTCGTCCTACATCCTTCAGCAAACCCCTATCAAGCCCCTCGTTGATATAAGACTACCTCGCGCTCCCTCGAGCTCTAGCTAAGCAGAGCTATCCTCTCGCTCACTGAACGACCTTCTATAAAGGTCCTCCTTTGTCCCTTCATGTCCTTATAGGAGCCCCAGAAGGTTCGCACTACGCCCTCCAGGACGTAGTGTAACAGTGTCTAAACGTGGAACTCAAGACTAAGATCGCGCCCCACACTAGTAGTATCGAAGTCAAGAGATGATTGAACCATCGTTAAAGGTTTCCTTCCAGCATGAAGTAAAACTGCCCAGATCCTAGA
>JBBPKD010000286.1:0-25730 GCA_038089075.1 Singerocomus inundabilis
CGTTGGCCATCCGCGCGTCACCACCGAGTCATCGCCATCCTGGTCACGTCATGGCATTGGCCGTGCGCGCGTCCACATCGTCGTTATGGTGGTGTGACGTTGGCCACGCACGCATCACCGCCGTCGCCGTCGTGTCACGATGTTGGCCACACACACATCGCCGTCATCATCTTGGCATGGTGTAGCATTGGCCACTGAGTGGTGAACTTGAGGGAAAGATTCAGTGTTGACGAGTGGTGGATGGCGAGGAAGTGGAGACTCCGATGAAAGTGAGGAGCTGTATGCTCAACCTCGCAGTTACAAAAAGACCACATATCACGCACCCACACTGAAACAACCGCCCGAATGTACCATCCAACAAGGGGCGAGGCCCCAAGGACAATAAACACGGTAATAAAAAAAACCTCGCAGTTCTCGGGACGGAAAGTGACTCGTTAGTCGGACAGAGCGTGGTCAAGTGTAGCACTCACATGTAAACATGAACATGAGCACGAGTATTGTGCTCGCATTCACATTTGCACGTGAGTGGGGGACGGTCGAGGAGACTGGTGATAGTAGTCATACTTGCGGGTATTGGCGGCACTGACACGGGTATAGCGCGGGTCACAAAAGCATGACCCATATATCCCTGGTGTAAGCAGTAGCAATAGTCTTGGCAACGCGTACCTGGAGGGGTATCAGGGGCATGCAGGGGCACCCGCTGGGGGTACGCGGGTATGTAAGGGTCGGACCCGTACCCCTACCCAGTACCCCCAGGGGTATGGTGTACCTCTGCTCATCCCTAAGTGAATATATGTGTGATGATGATTCAGACTGTGTTGTTCCCAATGATGACAAAGAATTGGATGATGAGATCCTTGCTTCTGAGGGGTATGGCACACTATAATATTTTCCTGTATGCACTCACTCATTACACAATATATTCTGAGATACTGTGATGATTGTCAGAAATGCTATCGAGGATCTAACTCAGTCATGCGCGGGTGCGACGGACTAGGGGTATATTCACCTATTGAGGATCTAACTAACTACGAGTCAGTACAAGTAGGTATGAAAAGTATAGTAGATAGATCTCACCTCAGTCGTGCATGGGTACGATGGACTGGGGTGATCGAGTACAAATGTCAGTCCTATATACGAGTAGGAACGGTAACACGGTACGAAGAGGGAAACAAAGGGACATCATGGCGGAAATTAGAGAATGTAGGCGATCCTGAGCCTGTCTGTATCAATCGACGGCTAAAGTAAGAATGGAGAGAAATAAAATGCACAATGGTTCACAATGTAGATGACCCTGCATGTCACCTGAGATCTGCATCTGCGGATGCGCTTGTCAATTCTAACAATGATGACCTTGAGATCCTCATACTTGTTGAAGTATTGTACATTATATTTCATTGTAATACAAAAAATGGCCTGTACATAGTCTCACATTGTATGTTATACTGTTAAATACCACATCAACTGCATCACTGTTCTTCCACTTGATCCTACAACAGTGCATTTATTCTGCAATGTCATATTGTATTACTTCACACACACCCACTTTTCTATTTGGTCTTATCACAATTTTGCAATTTTTGTGATGACTTGAGATATCAAACTGTCTATGCTGTATCCCCAACCTCAAGCAAGATCAGGCAGCAGTTCACAAGTGTACGAAGCATCTGCAAAACTAATCAAATGACCATGTTATTACAACAATAAATAATCGGTTGAACTCTTATTGCCCGGTCCTTTGATATACCGTCACCATGTCTTTCTGTCGCCAGTGATACCATCCGCTTTGGAATCACATCAGTTTGATATGAGTCGAACGAGGTTATATGGGAATGGAGAGTAAAAATTTCTCACCCTGCCCGCTCTCCGTCTCTCGCGAGGTACGCGCTCTGGCCTTGTTGTCGACACATCTTTCGTTTTATCTCTTCTGCATTGCTTCAACCTTGTCACACGTCGCTTCCAATTAGTCCTCCCAAATTCGTTTGTGTCTGTGATGAGATCCACTGGCAAGCGCAGTTCGGTGTACTTGTCATCCAACCAGGAAACAGTATGTAGCTGACAGCTATGAATGAGTACACCAATACATATATGAATTTACAAGATTTCTATAATGTCATTGGAGTAATTGATCGTCTCTGATTCATGCCATATCTTTGAGTCAAGGTCATTGGATTGGCGTTGAAAGCTAATATGGCTCCGTGGTGTTGGTACAAGCGACCGTGAACTAGAAGTGTGAAACGTCAGATGATCCTTTTGCAGTAAACGGACCAAACTCAGACTCACGTAGACCGTATCGTCCGTAGCACCACGTTGGGCTATTGGCAACAGCACAGGTTGATGATTCATCGCAGCGTTGATAGTAGCTAGCCTGTACGTGCCCTCAGGAAGGCCACCAGTGACATTGACATACAGACGGCCGCTGGCATCGGCCTTACTGTTCACCGCCACAAAGAACGCGAACTGGGTTGGGTCTGTGGGAGTGGTCTGATTGAGTGATTCGAGAGCCTCGATAACGATGTGCGTGTGTCCCTGAATGAGACCTGTGGTTGGATCGAGCTGTTGGGGTGCTGCAAAGTAGTTCGTGTTTGGATTGACAAAAAAGCCCGTAGCCAAGTTCCTGACAGCCAATATAATCTGAAAAGTGGTGTTCTGTGGGAGGACAGCAAGATTGACGGGCATCACAAATTTAACGCTCGGCATGTTGGAAGTGGAAGGAATCGCCCCCATTGGTGCTGGGTTGCAGGAGCCATTATGAAGTTGTTGACCATTGGTGATCGGGAGATCAGGGAGTGTAGCACACCAATTGATGAAGTTGTTGGTAGAGGTGAGTGACCCAACTTCACCAGGCTCTGTAGTGTTTGTGTTCAAGCCGTTTTGTGAGAAGTTTGAGGCAATGACGCAAGGTAAGAGTGTCAGGGAAGTCTGGGCACTGGAGTTGGTCGAGTCAGAACCGCAAGAGGTCGTCGGTGTGGTACTGTTGGTTGTTCCAGTAGCAGCAATGCGCGCATGCAGATCAGTCAACGTCGTGCAGGTGATGCTCGGCCCCCCTGAGTTAACCGACGGCAGTGCTGCACACCTATAACGATCGACGAATGTCTGTCATAAGCCTGTCACGAAAACCAGGAACAAGAGTTACATTAAACCGGGGTCACAGGCTGACAGAACATATTTTCCGTTGACACATCGGGCGAGTTGACCATCAACACAAGCATCCCCGGAGATACAGGGCGACGTGGTAGTCAATGACATGAACTGGTTGCTGTGGTCATGAGTCAGAAAGGGTCGAGCATGGTTTAGACGAAGTGGGACTTGCTTCATATTGATGGCGTCTATACCATTTTGCAGCTCGAAACCACTAGGCTGATGTGGACGGACTGAAGCTAAAGACGAAAGCAATAGCGTGGAGAGCGTGATAAACCTCATCATGTTCGGGTAGCAGTCGTGGGTTAGGACAGGCGGTCGATGCTTGAGGAACTGGGAGGAAGGGAAAAATCAGGAGATACATCACGGGATGGTATTCTTATAATGCGAAGCAGTGGTGACGGTACTAATCCAAAGGGATCAAAGAATATGAACCAAATTTGGCCTTTATAGGCTGTACGTTACCGTAACATCCTCCCGCGTTTTAAACGCGAACATGGAGCAGGGGGTCAAATTTCGAGTTGATGCAGTACGGAATACAATTCTATTGCAACGATTCCCTGACCAGTTCCTGTGCGGATCCTCTTTGACCTGGACGGGTAATGACTTCAAGCTGTCCATTTCACGGATCTTTTGTGCGCTGATACCCTCGCAGCACTCTCATCGATTCCACTCCTGGTGTTCTATCGGCCTGGGATGAGTTCCGAGAGCAGTATACTCATCTCCCTACCAACATCGCTCACCTGACACACGGGAGGAGATTGACCGACACCTTGCGTGAGTACTGCCGCATCGCAGACGAGACGGAACTCGAAGTAAGCCGATCCGTATATGAACCCACGTGCAGGCCACTGAGATCAAAACTGATGTAGAAAGAGATCATGCGTTTCGAACAGCTAGTAGCCAACCAAAGGGACGGTCAGGGTCCCCAAGTCCTCAGTGGGGCACATAGATTGCTAGACGAGGTAACTCTTCGACTCACTAGCGATACACCGCGACAATCCGAACTTACCATCTTCATTCAGCTCAGCGAAATAGCACCAGATAAATGGACCATCGTCACCTCAGGTACCTATCCGGACAGCCTTTTGGCCATCTGGTGATAATAGTCCCACCCAGCGTCTAGATTCTACACTGGTCTCGCCCTTTCCAAGTGTTTATTACCGTTACCACGGAAGGGTTACGTGACTGCAAGCGATGTCACCGAAGGCAAACCTAAACCAGGGCCATATATTGCTGGCGCAGGCACCCTCGGGATATCCCCTGAGAAATGTGTGCTGACTACTATTCTGAAGTCACCAACGACCCTTGCTGATCCCGACATATGTCAGGCCTGGTAATCGAAGATGCACCGTCTGGGCTCAAAGCAGGGCGTGCCGCCGGCGCTAGAACGCTTGCCGTGTGTACTTCTCATCAACCTGAAACACTCCTGAAGGAGGTAGATGGTAACCTCGACTACATTGTACAGGATCTGGAAGGGTACGTCGTCTCTATCACGAAATCCCAATTACTCATAGTCGAACTTCTCGTACAGGGTTTCAGTCAGTTTGGTGGAAGATCAGTTAGAGATCACGCTGACGGCGATACCAAGAAACTAGAATATAGGATGGGGAACAGAAGTGAATGTGACTAGGATCTATAGATTTAGCCCCGCAGCATAAGCATGCACAGTCGATGGTCTAGATGCTACAGGACAAAAGCTTGAGGATGACGAGATAAACACAGCTCTGCAAGTAAAAGTCCCCGGGTGACGAGAATGTGTCAAGTGCGTCCTTCAACTATTATCTGCTGTCGCAGCAAATGTGAGCGTCTCAAGGCGCCCCCTTCCCTTGCATTCCTTCTGAAGTAGCTCAGCAAGCGTCTTGAACTGAGGAGGATCAATCAACATGACCTGACGACATTCTGTTAGTTGATCCGTGCACAAGGAACCGTGACCAACTGACATATTCCCACATATCCGCCTTCTCCACTCGCTCGACTTGTTCAGCAATTGATTTAATCTGTTCTTCCAACCCTTCTCCGTCTGCAGCAGGGACGGTAACACGGACACGCATCCGTGCACGTTGAATGGGCAGCTTTGACCCGGATTGTATGAGCCGCAAAGTTTCAGACACCTACTCCCGCGTTCACTCGACTTGACCCACGTTAGAAAATCGTCCTACCTGACTCTTGGCGTTCTTGCCCACTTTCATGCTCACGCCTGCCTCTGCCATTGCCTTCTCAATGACACCAACAGGGTATGGACGCTGCGTCGCAGGGTCGACACATTTCTCCGCCACGAGGGTTGCAATTTCCTTGCGCAAGGCAGCGAGGTCGTGTTCACGCTCTTTCTCGCCAACTTGGACCTCGCCCTTTTTCAGTATCTGAGGAGGAATTCGACATGCAGAGGAAGCTAGAGCTGACAACACAGGAGACCGACCTCTTTCACGACCTCGTCCACTGACGACGTTCCGAACGCCTTTTGGAGGTCATTCGACTTCGCCATTTCACCTTTGGAGACGTTTATGAATACGTTTGATATTTGGAGGACATCATCTAGATTAGTTTCACTGCAAACAACACGATGAGGCAGAGCAACGGGACGGTCGCACACAGACTGACACGCCATTTCGCCATTCTTGTACCTTGTTCTTGTAGCATGCAATCTGTAGATCGAGTAGAGGCACAATGACTGACAAGGGTCGGACTGTTGCGTACCTCGAAACGTTTTCCGCCCTTTTTTAGGCGAACGATGGAGACATTCGTCAGTCTTTGGGAGTGATGTAAGTCTGAATACGACTGAGAGATGCAGCGTACTTGCTTTATTTGATTGGAGGGTTGATTGATGGGCATTGTGGGCAGCGATACAGTATGTCTGTGGTGGATGCAGGGCGGGTACGATTGGTTTAATAGGTTGGAGATATGAGTCAAGATAGTCGGAAGCGCAGTCGGCGCCGATATTTAGGAGCTATTTATGCACACAGGCCTCGGGCCATTCCCCTGCGGAAAGAGGCCAGATGAAGTCTAATAGCAAGCGACAAGGTCCAAGCTGTCTTCGTCTTCTACGGAATCACGTCCGAGTAGAATAGATCTACCTTGCAAATCGTGTGCTAACATTGCACGTAGTTACCAGGAAAGACGCCCTCCACTCCGTTCAGGCGGCCAGTCCACCAATCCTCCTGGCTTTCTGTCCTTTTCACAATCTCAATCCGCTCACCAACCTTGAATGACAAATCGCCGTCGGCCTGGACAACGTCAATGGTGGCTCCAAGTTAACAATAGTCACTGCGTACCTGTGCATCGAAATCGTACAGTGCCGTAACGTACTCGACCATAGGTTCAGATTTCGGTTTAGGCTTGAGTGGTGGAGGCGGAGGTGGCCGTTTCGTCACGACAGTAGCACCATTACCATTATTCGAGGCAGAATAGGGTGGTGGTGGTGCCATAGGCTGGCTAGGTGGAGGAGGAGGCTTCTTTACAAACGACGAGCCACTACCATATGCAGTTGGTAGCATAGGACGCGAGGCAAAGCTCGCTGAACTCGAGGCAGTTGTTCCACTAAGAGTGCGTCCCATAGGTGTACTGACACCACTTTCCGCACGCTTCGCTTGAACGAACTTGGCTGTACGCAACAATCAACGGGATTAGTGGATTAAAAGATAACCACGAGAGACAATCCACCTACACGTAGACAGCATTCGTTTGGTGATGCCGAGGCCCTCAATTTGGGACCAAGCATCCACGCGCTTGTTCTCGTAGTCGGACTGAATCTGCGAGGCTGGGCAATTGGTAACATCGTATCTGTTCTCGGAAAAGGAGTTCATCTTTTCAAGGAATAGGTAGTAAATGTTTAGCCTCGTCGAAGACAGAGTTTCACTCAGTGGACCTTGTGAGTAATCAAGAAGCGGACGCACTGCATGTAATAAAAGGAGTGGAACAAAGGGTCGATAAACTGGCTTGCAAGCTGCATGAACCGAGGAAGCTCTTGCTTCAGCGTGTTGTTGATGTAATCGTACTCATTCGTCGCCACCTCAAAGTCTTGCTCGAGCTATAATCAGGGATTAGACAAGACCTCACATCACAACGCGTAGACATTAGTCTACAGACCTTGAACAAGTTCTTCTCGTCATTCAGGCTCTTCTCTTTCTTGTCTCGAAGCTTGGTTAGCGAATTGTTGAATCGATCATAGTCAATCAACTTGTGGTCACGCTTTGTGATTGTCTTTCTGATGGCCTTCAAAACACCCTGGAACTCTTTAACAGGGCCAATAATACGACTCTCAATGAGTTCAAGCTCTGGTGCTATGGCTGAACGGAGTTCGTCCAAGTGTTGGGCGTAAGGAGGAGTATTGGTGATCGTGGCAGCAGCATCGGGGTATTTGTGGTCCACACTGAGTTCACCAGATAATGGTGAGTATATGGAGTTGAAGTGGTTTGCAAAGCCATTAGCACCGGTCAAGAGGGCTTAGAAATGAAGGATCGGTACTGATAGTGGAGGGAGGCGTCGGCACGGATGGCGTACCGGTGACCGCATCCATGTAAGCTTTGGTGTCCTTGAGCAACCTTTCGCTAGACTTTTCTAGAGCGGAGAAATGAGTATTGTAGTCATCAAATTCGGGATCGGTTGACTCTAGGAAGAGCATAGGTTCATTTTACAGCGGTAACGAGAACGTCTCCAACTGACTCTTTGAAAACCCGACTTTGGAAGTGACAAGATGGGGTGTTCTGTATGGGGCAGTGTAAGCTTCTGAACAAAAGCAAGAATGAGCAAGATCGACTGTGATAGTGCATTGTATTCGATCTTGAGAAAGACTACGAGAAATGAATACTCGCCGCTTGATAGCTTTGGTAAATCCCTTCATATCTCTGTATCGCTGTGTCTGTCAAACGCCGCACAGCAAGAACACTCGAAGACGAAAAGTGTATAGTTGCTGCTTGATGCGGGGACGAGTGCAAGACGAGATGCTCCGCATGGGCGGCTGATTGGTGATTATGTCATCATTTCCCTTCAGCTGAGATCCTTGGTCTGTTCAGCGCCAGCATCGAAACGCTTCAAAAGCTTTTATGTTCTGCGAACGGGCCTGAAATTGACGCCTTCCAATTTCAGCGCGTTGGTGAACCATTGTTCACGCAGGAGCAGAGTCAACACCTCCGCAAGATATTGACAAGACGCGCACTCTCCCGCCATATCGGGGATTGCAGTGAACGACGTTGAGCATTTCCTTCATGAACTTGGCCGTCTTTGTGACCGCAGTAAGTGTAGGGAGTTTGTCGTGCCAAGGCAGCACACAGCTTGGACGGATCTCTGGCGGGTCGGCACATAGTTGGCTTGATATTGCATCGCCACCGGCAAGTGTATCCGGGCAGCCGCACAGCGCAACCACATGACATCATCACTCTCCACTTGCACTCGCTCACTAGTGATGCCCCGTCCTCGCTCGTGGATTGTACGTCGGCCTGGCGCTGCATCCGTAAAGGAGAATTGTCAGATGTGGCAGACAAGGTGCGTTCTATTTTGCCGGACCGTAGATTCGAAGTGTACGGCCAGGACTCGAGGCAGGTCAATTGAAAGGAAAAGGGCCTGGCCACTGCTATAGAAAAAGGTGAAAAGGCTACAGAAAAGACAATAAAGACCCCGGGTAAGTTACTTATGTAAGCTTGTGGGTGTTGGTGACACGCCCGTGTCTCAGGAGCAACAAATAAACACACAAAGGCCAAGGCCGAGAGGGCGAAAGAGCAAGCATGTCAAACGGGACGGAATACCGGGGAGGCAAGTCACAATGTATGACCCCACTGTCCCTTGTCACAGAGGATCTGACATTCCTGGGAAGGTCGCCGTAGCTGCTAAAGAAATTGGGAAGAACGCATCAAAGAATGTGTGATTGTCACTGGTTCCTTCTCATATGTGCTTATCGCATAGTGTCTTGTAGATTCACTTGTAACCAAGGTCATTTACATCAATAAGATATCGTTCTGACGTGGATACGTCTATACCAGGTGTTGACACGAGTTCAACCCTCTTTTTCCCCTCCCAACCCGTCATAATGGTCCAGTCAGAGATGTTGGCATGCATGCACTTGAATTGGGATAAGTGGCAAGGAAATCAGGTGACACGCCTGGTCGGCTAGTGCTAGTGGGGGAACAACGACATCCAAACTTGTCTCGCCTGTGAATGTGAATCACTCGACATAGTTGCTCAGCTGCCCCAGCAACTCTCAAGTCCAGGGTGACAATCAGATAACCGAGGAGTTGTGAGCCTTTAATGCCAAGGGATTCCTCTTCAGGAAGACACAGACTCGACTGGCCATCTCTCTATCATGTGAATCGGCCGAATGGTGTTCCGTTCGCACATTGGGTAGATACTTGAATGATGTGGTAGCCAAATATGAAATGTTCTTCCCCTAGCTGGAAAGGCAATCAAGCATGGCGTACAAGGACCGACAACATATGCCAAAGCAGGCTTTGTCTGGCTGTGACCCTCGACATGTGACAGACCAGGTGATTGGCCAACGCGACGGTCCGGTGTTCAAGGTGATGGGGTCGGTACCTAAATTGATGAGAACAATGTGCCCAGGAGAGCTGAAGGAGGAGGCGTACCTGTGCAAATAAAGTCGCTGGGCATCATTGCTTGACAGGTGTCGGGTCCTGGGTCTCGGACCCGTGTGTGGGCAACAAGCCACATGATATATAGAGTAAGTATTGCGGGGAGATGACTGTGGGGTGCCTAAATAACTCCTGGGACCTTGTCGCAGTTCACCGTGTCTATAACACAAATAGCGTGGCCGTGGTCGTCCACACAGCCAGCACTGCAATGGCACAACCAGAAAAGGCTGGTGCAACCGTGGACTAGTTCGCAAACACCTTGAAATTTGTCCCCGTTGAACTGGCAGTAGGGCGCCCTGAAGCAACAAGGATAAATAGGCAATGGAACGGGGCACAACGTCTCACCAACTTGTCACGTAAAAATATCTAGCAATTGGGTCTGTCCTGCGTTTCATGGTGAAACCTTATCAAGTGTTGTCAGGTACCAAAATCAAACCCATCACGATGAGTACGAGACCTGGCTCTTCTGGAGAGGGCAAGGGCTAGAAACGGTATGATTATCTCACCGACGGAGAAATGACCAAGAGACGGAGCCAGACAACGAAATAAATATCACTGCCACTGTCAGCGAGTTCGACCCAATCTTGATGGAACGCGGCCGAAGTAAGACCCGAGTAGGATCCAGTGGGATGACGTGGTGAAACAATGGCTATATCCAGTGCGGGCGATGCTGTAAAACTTGTGTGGACTCATCGCTCGGATTGACTCGCCGAGACTATCTGGATGCCATCCATCAGACGGGAATGTAAGGAAACCTGCCACATTTTTGTAAAAGTATATTTCCAAGGACATTGGAACATGGTTCTATGGAAAACAGGCCATTTGTTTACGACAAGTGTGGACAAGAGACAAGTTCTACGGGCTTCATACCCTCAAGAGTTTGACCGAACGGAAGACGGCGATCAGTAAGGTGGGAAAGACACGGACCGCAATACAATTGTATCATAATTGGAAGTCGATTCTTATTCAACGAGCGTCCTAAATACAACTTGGTCTCTGACAAAGGAGTACGCTCAGAGGGTGAATCACGTGAGGCGCCCTCCCTTGGCCAAATCAGTGCATATGAGTGTCTCCATGTTTGTACCTGCCCCTCCTCGGACGCCTCTCCAATGGGGCCCGTCACCAAGCACTGGACGCCTTGCAAGATCTCTGCAATCCTGGCAGAGATCCGGGGCATATGACCACATCCGGCGACCACTCCTCGCCCGCTCCCGTTGGACCCCTCAAGGTATAAAAGAGACATGTCGCGCCCTTTGAGAGCCATCCGTTCTCCCTCGTCTGCATCACACAAACCAAAGCACTCTCCTCACTACACACAATGTCTCCTTTCTCCTCGTTCAAGCGACTCTCCGTCAACAGCACAAAGGTAGACTTTCAATTCAATGGAACACGTTCCGACCAATGACATATATCTTATTATCAGAGCACCAAAACGAGCGACTTGTCTGTTTTCGTTGACGGCCATCCTTCCCCGATGGACATTACTTTCCCATTGGTAGGTCCGACCTGTCTGCAAAGTTACGCGTTCTGACCGCCCCGCAGAACATCCAGCCATCCTCACCAACATCGTCGTCCACTCTTCACAATGCCGGATATGTGAGCATCACATTCTGGGAGGTGCTCTAAGATACTCAACACCCTTTTGTAGGCAGAGATGCTCGAGGACGACAACATGTCATGGAACACAGGAAAAACCTCGCGTTCCAACTCGAAGCGTTCCAAACGCCGCAGCCTCCGCTTTTTCTGATCAAGAAACGTCCATCCTTCTTCTTTCCACTTCCATATCATTATCATGTGCATGTTTGTACGATACGAAACACCGTCTGTTTTGCCATCTGTAAATATAATCCACGTCAACTAGTCAGCGTATAGTCAAATCACGAGGACCCGGTCCGTGGACTCCCTCCAATTATCATTACATTAAATCTTGGAACATTAACATTGCCCAGAACAACGGGGAGTTGCAGGTTATTACAAGACCGTGTATGTAGCAGGACCAAGGTATGCACCCCACCGAAGAATATCGTAGCCGAGGCAACAACACCTGTCGTGTCCTACCGCGAACAGTCGAATATGTTCCTCCTCGTTGACTCAGTGAGCCGTCAGTGCAAAACTAGCAGTGGATTGTCAGAGGGAGATACGCATCCGTCGGACAGATCAGCAGTTCCTATTCGTGGTAGATATAAAAGGGAGAAACGAGACTAGCAGGGTGAGAAAAACACAGGGGAGTCCGACGGGTAGTGCACGATGCACAGTCATTCACGTCATCCTTGACAGCGTCATCTGTCTGGAAATAGGCAGAATGGACTCATACTGTGCATCGTACGAGTTTCATATTCTACTCCGTTCTATTATTTCTAAACGGGAGAAGGTGACAGTGAGAACTTGTGAGATATTCAAAAGGATGAATCGGCCCGTGTCTAGAAGTCATATCGGTTAGATGAAATAAGACACGAAGGTCAACGGATGGATTGAACAGTGATACAACAACTTTCACCGTACCACTGGCGAGCAACACGACGAACGAATTCACTAAATCTGATGTCATTCGTTTGTAGACCTGACTTCCCGTCACGGTTTTCCCGATAACTAACGTGCATGCTGTACATAGTGTCTCTGCACCGTGAGCATTGCGCAGTGTGAGATGAGAATGTTGTACATATATGAAGTTACCACTAAGAGGGGTTATTCATAGCTTGAGCGCACTTGCATGATAGTCGATCGCTAGCCTGGTACCGCACATAAAGAGGACTTCGACGATACACGCATGTCATCCTTCCTCCCTTCCCTCCCTTCAATCACGAAACAGCCAGCAAGCTACGCATCGTTAAAACGCACGGACTATAGAAATTTACAACTTTGCCCTTCACGTCTTCATAATATTCTCTTCTTTAGCACCCAATCGACGCTACAACACTGTGCGAAAACTTCTCCAAGGCCTTTGGCATCACTTGATAACTGAATAGTCACCTCAGGCAACCAAATTCCATCGCGATAATGCAAAACCCTTGGAGTTTATTCTTGCAAGCTTTCAAGTCATGTTTTGGTTCCGGCTTTGAGGCCGACATCGTGAGTGCTCGATTTCATCGTGCGACGCATGGGATGTCGACATTTAAAAAGCCACCAAAGAGCGGGTACAAAGAAGTTGGTAAGCCTGCAACAGGCTTCGAAAAAGAGCAAGTGTACGGAGTAAGCCGTGGAGATACTGGTAGTGGTTCATTCTGTTTGCTTATTTTAGCTTTTAGATCCAGGCCGAATATCTGGACGAGGATGACATGGCGTGGGGAGAGCCGAAAAGACCTAAGAAACGGGCACAGCAGTGAAATTACAGGTCGCATGAGCGGTGACGTGCGTATCATTGACATTTGCCGCGGATCTGTAGACTCTATTAGCATTCCCTTCTGGACACTTTACGGACCGCATAATAGTGTACCTTATTAGACATCAAGTACACTCCACCATGACTACCGACGGTGTGACCTTGGGTGGGATACTGTAAAACTATATTTGATTCGGGAACCTCCCCATTGGTCTGAGGAAGGCAAGAGAACCCGCATACACAAAGCGTTCAAGGTTGCACACGGATGCCACCACGGCTCGGCCAGCTCACACCGTTCCGCACCCGTCATCACTGTACCACCATTTGAGGATGCAGATGAACATCGATCCGAGTCCGCCCGACCGATGGTTTGGACGAATACCCGCGGGGAACAAACCTGCGGATAACACTCTGCCGGAAGCTATTGAGATGACCGTGGAGACAGAATGATGCATCGAAGAGCAACAGGCGAGTACTACCGGAGCAGTGAGCCGTGTGGGATCAGAGGACAGCTCGAGTGAGTTGAGCCTTGATGGTTCCAGTAGAGCGCTTCGATACCATGCGATTCCCAGTTGCGCGTAGATTCCCTGGTGTTTTCTTGTAAGCGCACTAGTGTAAGTCCAGAAGTCAAGTCGCTGAACAGACAAAACATACCACCGATACAGCGAAGACGTGAGGTCAACCTGATAGACCTATCCTCGGAATGTTGAGGTCGTCATGAGTTTACATGTGGTTGACTCCACTCCAGTGCAAAGATGATACATACTTATAGCAATGTTTGGCACTGACATACCCGCGAAAGTAGTTCCGCCCTCGCTGTAGATACTACGGATTTGGGGCTAGAGACATTAGTGAGAGAAACAGGAGTGTGAGGCTGTGGCAGAAGCTGAGAGCGTAAGACAACTCAAGTGTGGGTGACACGCCTTCCGATGGATGGGTGGGGTCTTCTGGCCAAGACCTATTGTGGATTGCCAGCCAGGCCAAGCACGGAAGGTTCATCGCACCAGGATCGACACGAAAGAATGGATTGAATGTAGCAGGAACCATATACTGTGGACATGACCAAGAAACACAAAGACATAAATGAAGCCAGTGGGTGCTGGCGAACGAGGCGAAAAAGTATAGTACAAGACTAGGTTAGCCGATTGCCAGTTGCCGTTGTGCCTCTCTCAAAAAAAGTAAAAGTAAAGTACTACACGTGCACAATTTTTTATTACATATATAGTCAAACTGTACACTTCACATAATGTATGGACTTTGACTGGTTCCCATCATGGGAGGCAGGGGATTATACACTGGAAAATCTCATATGTAATAACGTATAGAGTTACTGGGTGCCAGTGGAATATACATCTATGCAAGGCCAAGGCCTGGTGGGATCGTGTGATCCGTCATCGATCATCAGTGGCATAACAACCTCCTGAGGCCATGTACATCAATGCATGATCCTGGTCTTGAATGGAAGTACCGGATGGCAAGCCTTGGTTAATGCTTCAAGCCGGCAGTGTCATTCAATAAGCCTACAAAGTATCTGGAAGAAATTATATTCAAGGGACACACATAAGCGACGTGAACTCGAAGATGAGCAGACTTGAGTGAGTCACATTGTGTTGCCCAGTGTGACCATCGTGATTCATAACTATGTTTAGTAAGGACTTATAACGCATTTCATGAACTGTGACCATACAGCATAAAGTGTACGGTCTTCTATACTAACGACTTTGATGACCATTAGCATCCGAATGAAATGCAGGCTTATGCTTTTCGAGCCTAACTCTGCATGGTGATCATGACACTGGTGTACAGATGGTCTTGTTGAGGTTACCTAGTTAGCTAGGTGTGTTGGCAACTTCCTAATTACCGTTAGTGTGCTGTACATGAGAGAATGAGAACCGACGTCGTGGAAACGGAAAAAAAGACGCAGATCTGGGCATGACTATCACAAGGTAGAATTCATTCCTCGGCCGGCGTACAGCTAGTGGGGAAAGCCTTCGTTTAGTATGCATCATGTACTTGAGTGAGTTCGTACCATATGACTCATCGCTCGCTGGGCCCCGAGGTCTTGTCGCCAATGGGTTATACTAATGCTGCTTGCGATCTGTTTCGTGGCAAGCCCACCCAAAGGTGAATTATATAGCGATGGCTGCAACGCACATAGCAAGAACCGAAGTCAGTACAAAGGTCATCTGAATGCCAGTATGAAAAAAAAGTACTGTTCACGTCACACGTCAAAGTGTCGAATTTGTTCAGTGTGGAAAATTAGCTAGTAATCGAGTACCTAAGGTACAGTACACTGGCCATGAAATTACCGCGGTATTATCCGGGTGCAATGTCAGTATGCCGGCCAATTCTCTTGACTCACTAACTTGCTTCACATGTCCTTGCCGCCTGTGTTTTACCATTATTTTCAAACGCCCCTACCCTACGCGAGGACACTTGCTCTGCAGGAGAGAATACATCAGATTCAGCTCGCGGCGCGACGCACATCGTCTCATCATGATATCCTTTTGTTACTGCAACATCGACCCGTTTACACGTCAGGCCGTCGGCAAACAGAACACGAACTTCAGATAGAGCGCGCTCGCCTGACAAAGATTGGCGCTGACTTTGTCATGACTTCCAGAGGCGGTCAACTAACCTATCATGGACCCGGTCAACTCGTCGGTTACCCTCTTCTCGACCTGGGTCGCACGTCTCCGCCCATCGGTATACGCGAATACGTATGCAGAATGCAAAAAATGATCCAAAGTTATTTGTCAAGCACACATAACCTCACGCATGTTTCCTCTGAACACACTGGTGTATTCTTGGACACCGTGACCAAGGTTGGTAGCATTGGCGTCCAAGTACGCCATCGGCTCACAACGCACGGATTCGCAATGAATGTCACACAAGAGCCCTTGGAATGGTTCGATAAAGTGGTTGCCTGTGGACTAGCGGATGTGAAAGCTGGTTGCATAGCATTGGCGGCCGGGGAGCAGATCCAGGTTCATGACGTGATAGAGGGAGTGGTGGACGCGTTCAGTCAGTCGTATGGGAGGAACATGAAGAAAATGGAGTTGGAATCTGCTGGGGAAGTTGGGAAAGTTATCCGTGAGTTGGAGGAGGAGGCTCTAGAATCTGGGGATTGGGCAAGGATCCCTATTTCCTAAATTGATATATTCTGGACGGAATGATCATAACTATGGGTTGTAAACTTCTGAGTGCCAGTGGTCAGATATAAGACATGATCTGAGAAATAATTGAGTTCCTAGGGTTCCATGATGAAGTTAGCAGGTGACGTGGGACCAGCGGGGCCCGGTTTGTATCATCATTCAAACACTGAACATACTATGAGAAATAGATGGTGGGTGCACTTCTGAACATGTTTGACTTGCGCTGGAGTTGGGATTTATTTTGATCTATAGTTTGCGGCTCCCCGGGGTTAGCGAGGAGAGCTAAAACCTGAATAACTCATCGATTACTCAGGCATGTAATTAGATGGACGCATCGGGAAAAGAAATCACACCGTGTCGAGCTCCTTCAACTTGGCCAGTACGCTCAGTGCCAGGCAGCCAGCTGAGTGTTACACCAGATATTGGTATACACGACTACCGCAAGTAAGATCATCTCTGCCTTTTCTTTCTGGTCGTTGTGTTATCGTGGGCACAGATCAGATCGATTCCAAGTGGCGGAGATATTCTGATCATAGACGCACAGGCCCAACTTTGTGGTCCGGTGATCACCAGATCGTATAGTCTGCTTAAGTGTCTCACTCCCCACACTTCTTTTGTCAAGCATCTTGACGGCGCCCAGGTATTATACCTTAGTAAGTGGGTCATCACCGATCCTTATTTTAGCAAAGCCTTTTATTCATTCCCCATTGTAGACGCTGACATGCATGTACTCGTCCTCGGAGCCACTGGTGCATGTGGCATACTGCTCGTCAAAGAAGCGCTCGATGCTTCACACGGCGTTGTCATTTTTGCTCGCTCTCCAGAGAAGCTCCCCGAAGAAATCAGAAGCGACACACGCGTAACCGTTTTGAGGGGCGAGCTAGATGATGAACCCGCTCTCTCGGCTGCAATGGCAAACGTAGGCGTTGTTCTCTCCGCTCTCGGTCCTAAACTATCGCACGGAACGTATCCAAGTGGCGAGCCCCTAGCCCGAGCATATTCCTTAATCATCAAGATCATGACAGCTCACAGCATCAAACGCCTCATTATTCTCGGCACCCCAAGTATCACTGATCCTCACGACAAACCGAGTCTGAAATGGTCATTGATCATCAGTGGTATCAAGATTTTGGCGCCTACGGTATACAGCGACATTGTAGGCATCGGGAACGTCATTCGCACGGATGGTGACACGCTCGACTGGACAATCGTCCGCGTCCCATTCTTGACTAACTCGAGTAGTCGAAGTGTTGTAGCTGGATATGTGGGAGATGGCAAGACTGGGACCGTGTTGTCAAGGACAGGTTTTGCAATGTTCGTCTTGCAAGAGCTCGCAAAGAACCAGTGGGTCAAGGAGGCACCTCTGGTTACTCTGGTATGATGAATTTGCGTGTCTAGTGTTTTCATTCTCGTAAACTAGGGTTAGATAATGAGAACTCGATTATGAACCTTGGCATGGCAAAGCCAGAAACCAGCACATCTAAGCAATGACGTTCGAGGATTTTAGGAGGTCTTGCCAGCTGAAACTCTCGGGTTCCTCGTGGAATTGTTTCAGTAATGCTGCGGCATTTGAATCAGGCTCGCCGTCTTTTCTACCCTCTCCCCATAAGTAAAATCTTTGAAGTTCCATCGTCAACAACTGAGCGTCGGTTTGACTAAGAAGAAAACGTTCTGGGGGTTCCTGTCCAGGCTGTACGGCCGCCGAAGTTGAGGATGGTGTAATCTCTCCGCGGAGTAATACCATCCCGTGCGATTCTGACATGTCAGTGTAAAATGTTAACACTAAGTATGGCGTTGCGAAGGATGTGCGAAGTTTGTATTCTTGGAGTGGTGTAAATAAGATGGTAGAGGGTTCTGCGGTGTGTATTGAAGAATACGGCACCATGGGTTCAAACAAGTCTAGTTCCGTGGCGGAGGGAGTCGAAGGAGTTGGATGGAAGTCCCATTGCAGAAAAAAAAATTCGTGGGCTGTGCCAGTGTTTTCGTTGGCAGATAGATCCGGGGTAGACTTTCCAGGGACCGGTACAACGAAAACCGGATACTTTTTCGCAACACGCATCATGGCATTGTACGACTCCAAAGGGAGGGAGGCACAGATATAACCCTTCCCAGTACCTTTAGATCGCGAGGTATGGTATGCAGTCCATAACGCAGATATTTGTGATGACGTATGCGGCGTAGCCATGATTTTCGAGAGATTCAGTATCGAGGAAAGCGGCTGTTGAGCCAGAAGACGAGATGAGTACGACCGGTACGAATTGCTACATCGAGGTTACTTGCCTTTACTGGGGAGCTGTCTTTGCGTGTGGTGAATGTTCTTGCACCTTCCGAGAGATTGGAACGAGTCTTCGCATGCGGGTGCTCATGACCCACTTTCTTGAGTGATGCGAGGAGGGTGACAGTCTCCTCCTTTTGCTTGCAGCGAGCTTCCTCACGAGCTTGCGATTTTAATTCCTCGAGATCTAATCCCTTTCTATAGTTGCATTATAAACAATTAACACGAAGGAGCAACGAGCACGAGAATACACTTGTTAGAGAAGTGTCACGAGGACGTACGAAAGATGGTAGGCTCACTCTCGAGCCTTCTGCTGGAGCTTGTTGGCGTATCTGTGGTTGTACGTTGTAGTCGTAGAATTAGAATGGACGCATCGAGCAGTGTGGGCAGTCACTCGATACGCTGCGCGGCGGAGTGTCGGTTGAATCATATATACGATAGACAAGAGTGAAGTTTGCGGAGCTTTTATAGTAAGTAAATTTCTGTTGCAAGACGCAACACCTGCACGTAAATTGCCTCAAGGATGGGTTTCTTTACGCGCTCCATCTTATATGCCTCGTTGATTAGTTCTTCAATTGCGCTCCAGTTTCCGTTCAAACTTCCTTTTCTGAAGCCCAGTCAAGTAATTGTCGCGGAGGAGCAAGTAACCAATACAACTCCCCGTATTGCCATCATCGGAGCGGGCGCTGCAGGTTCATCTGCAGCATTCTGGATATCAAAAGCCAAGGAACGATCTGAAATAGACGTAGAAGTCGATGTCTACGAACGCGCGTCTTACATTGGGGGTCGTGAGTGTCACGTTCGGTCATCGGTGCTAGCTTCATCCAACATGCTATAACGCCTAGGGAGCACTGCTGTCCACCCCTATGATGATCCTACTTACGCACCAGTAGAGCTTGGTGCCTCAATATTTGTCGATGCAAACAAGAATTTGATGAGGGCATCGAAGGAGTTCAACCTCAGCCTCAACGACTTTGGCGACGAATTTGCGAACACCGGGATATGGGATGGTAGCAAGTTTGTCTTTGTTGTAAGCACTACGTGCCCGATGATCTTGCGTAGTGACAAAAACACTTTTTGATGTCTGATTGAAGATGGACACCTCCAGCTTCTACAAGAGTTGGTGGACGACACTCAAAATTCTGTGGAGATATGGTTACACTGCTCCAGTCAAGACTCAAAAACTGTGGGTAGACAAGGAATTTTCTACGCTACGCTACTAATCCGTTTCCAAGCGTTCAAAATCTGATCTCGCGGTTTGTGGGTCTGTACACGACTGAGTCACCCCGGTGGGATGACATGACGGACCTTGCCACCACGTTCGAATGGGCCGAAATGGCCAATTCTACGTGCATTGATTATCTTGGCGCGAATGGTGTTTCCGAATTGTTTACAAAGGAGATGGTTGACGCCTCTACTCGCGTCAATTATGGTCAGGTAGGAACATTCTTCCAGAGTCAGTAAACAAGATGTTTACTAGGTTGATATATATCCTAGGATGTTGGCAAGATTCACGCATTGGGGTGCATGGTATCTATGGCCGCTACTGGAGCAGTCGGCGTAGCCTCGGGCAATTTTCACATATTTGAGAATTTCCTGAACAACTCGGATGCCAATGTTCATCTTAACACAAAGGTGGGTGATTATTAACATGGGGTCTATCGTATAACATAAGCGACCACTTTTTTCCTTGTAGGTCGAAGAAATCAGCCGCACTCTTGACTCATCTTCGTGGGCTGTTCGCACCTCTTTAGGAACACAAGTATACAAGGGTATTATTCTTGCTGCCCCTTTCCATCAGACAGGTATCTCAATTTCACCGGAACTTACGGACCAAGTTCCTCCACAACCATATATTCATCTTCATGTCACTCTCCTCACAACCCGTGATGACAGGATGAAAGCAAACTATTTCGGCTTGTCCCTGGACAGCGACATACCGCAGTCGATTCTAACAACTTCGGAGGGCGTGGAGTCTGGTGATATTGAACCCGAATTCAATTCACTGTCGTATCACGGGCACGTTCGTAGAATGAACGAGACTGGTCATTGGGACGACCAAGAGGAGTGGAATGTTAAGATCTTCTCGAAGCAACGTATCTCAGATGAGTGGCTTTCCAAGGCATTTGACCACGTTGGTTGGGTATACAGGAAAGTGGTCAGTGGCTGTGCATTGTTCATTCGTTTCCTTGCTGAAATGTGGTGCAGTGGGATGCATATCCAGTGTTGCCCCCCACAGCTCGCTTTCCCCCAGTCAAAATTGACCAAGGATTCTACTATGTGAACGCATTCGAACCGTAAGTCGTATTTCTTTTTTGGTCTTTCACACGTCCAACGAAGCTACCCATAGGCTCTTCTCGACGATGGAATCTGAAACTATTGCCTCACGCAACGTCGTTGACCTCCTTCTACACGAGGAGTTCGGCTCAGGCATATGTGGCTCCTTGATTTCTGGCACCGAAACTGGTGTTCGTGAAAATACTACTAGTGTCTCAGAGGGTAGTGGTTTCGTACTGGGATGGGACTGTTGATCGGGAACATGACCGTTGCCTTTCGCCATTATAACTGAAAAAGCTCAACGAGTGGGGGTAGTTATACTTCATGCATCTATTCTCCTATCACTATTCCAACGTAGTGTACATGATTCAATGGTGTTTCCCTTTTCTTTTCAGCTCCGCATCACCCTTTTTTCACAAGGAGACCTTCAAGAAGCTCCTGTAACTTCTGCTATTACCTCATCAGCAACCTTTTCTTCAGCAGGCTCGAGCGGCAGTGCTCTATTGCTATGAACTTCTAGTTGAGGGTCCAATTTCCCGAGCTGGTCTCCATTGGAATATGTATCGATCATTGGCACCTTGGTCGTCTGCTCACTCCTGGGATCGCCGAGGGAAGTCCAGTCGGAGTAGTCTCTCCGCACCTCAATGTAATCATTCGCGAACTCTCCGATCTATCGTAGAATTATGTGTATAGTGGGTCGCCTTGATAAATGAGCGCAGCACCCACCTCGACTTCGTCTAGCCCAAGGCTTTCACCCTCAAGGGTCGTTTTGAGTTTGAGGCCAGGTATCATATCGATGGTTTTTGCAATAATTGCCGTCACCACGAAGGTGTAAGCGCAAACAGCGCAGACATAAGCGAATTGAATGTATAGCTGTTTGTAGTTATGATCAACCCAACCACCGTTGACGTTGATGTTTACACCATCGAGGGCAATGACGTGGTGGGAGGCGAAGAGGCCATTCACTAGTAAACCGATGACACCACCAATGGCATGCTCGGCAAAGAGATCAAGCGCATCATCGATCTTGAGGAATAACTTAACTTGAGGGGCAAATCAAGTATTGAATGTGTGTGAGACTGTCAGGGGCTTACTTTTCGTCGCATAATTGCAAATTGCGCCAGTGATGATGCCCATAATGATAGCTGCCCATGGTTGGATGTAACCTGAAGCCGGAGTGGCAGCCACTAGACCGGCGATAGTCCCCGAGCAAAAGCCAACCATGGTGTACTTGCGCTCCAAGCGATAGTCGAGGAGACACCAAACGATTCCACCGAAAGCGGCTGCGAGCATCGAGTTCCAAATTGCCATGATTGCACGGAGGTTTGCACCAAACGCGCTGCCTCCGTTGAACCCGAGCCATCCGAACCAGAGGATGAATGTGCCAAGGTTGACCATCGATACGTTATGAGGCCTGAAGTTTAATAGCTCTTCCTGTTGGCGTCGGCCAAGAATCCAGGCATACGCAAGCCCACCGACCCCACTGCCGATCTCGACAGGTCCTCCACCTGTCAACCGCGGAAATATTAGCCTATATGATGATGCGAATGGCACGAAAACGAAGCCTACCAGCATAGTCTAGAACACCCCACTTGAATCCCCATCCGTTTGTGTTCCATGCCCAGCAAGCCAAGGGACAGTATACAAGAGTCATCCACAAAAAGGTGAATATCATGGCGGGGAGGACCCTACCACGTTCTGCGATCCCACCCATCAAAATTCCCACTGTTACGCAGGCAAATTCCATTTGATAGAAACTGTACAACAAGGCTGGGATCAGGGGTGAGCCTGGTGATGGATTGCCAAGCACGTCGATCAAGCCAAAGTTGGCAAGATTTCCGATGAACCCGTTGGTTGCAGTGGGCGAGAAGGCCAACGAATAGCCCCAAAAATACCACTGGAAGATGCATACGGCATTGCTTGCAGTCACCGCCCAGATCAGAGACAATGCAGATTTTCTCCTGGCCAGACCGGAGTAAAGAAACGCTACAAACAAGGGAGGTCAATGAAAAGTCTGCTCCTTGACATAGAACCGTGCCAACCAAGACCAGGGATCATGAAAGCCACCATGGCACCTGCGACGATAATAAAAGCTACATCACCACGATCAAATCTGGGCGACAAAGATGAAAGTGAGTCTGAATGTGTGGTTGTGGGGGTTGGTTGGCATACTGGCTAACATCTCCTAAAACGTAGTGAGATGATAAAGAATTAAGTGAGCACTGCGCTGATAAGAGAAATTCTTTATAAGGCACTTACTTGCCAGGAATGGGTTGGCCATATTAAAGGAGTTGCGAAGCATCGTACGAAGTAGCAGCAGGTGCTAGTCTGGATGTATTCTAGTGCTAGGGACCAACGCCGAGTTTCTGGAGGCGGCGTATGGAGGTTGGGTGGGCTATGAGAGAGCGACTCGCACCGACTGCTTGCCTCAGTCTTAGTACGGTCTGGTCACCACGCCAACGCACATGACCCCTGTGGCCCAGGAGTGGAAAACCCCGGAACGAGCCTATCCCTTGCCCGCCAAGAGGTATGCCGTTACCCACAGCCTGGTGACACCACTCTGGTACTTACAAATCTCGGCCAAATTAGCAGTAGAGGACCCAACGAGATGATGCACTAACGGGTCTTCGATCCTCGGATAGGCTTGAGGGGCTGGTATTTCGTGCATCTTGCATACGCGGTACGCATCGAGAACCGGGAGGTACTTGCTAGTGCAGAACAATCAACACGACGTGCACCGCCGAGTGTCCTTTCATTTCTACAAAACTGGCAAGTGTGTGGTAATTCGGAGCCCCGTGGAACACGACGTCAATCTCTGCGTGGGCAGCTGCTGCGGAATCAGGGGGAATTCCGGTTGTTGCGGCGCCACCCTCATGCCAGACTTTCTGTCTATGACCACAAAATCCCAGCACCAGAGCGCGATCTCTATATATGTAACTAAATGACCATGAGCTCGAGATACTCATGGTATTTACCCAGGACCATTAATCTGTACCACTTTCACCTGGCTTTACAGTCCACTTTCGGAGTTACCATCCGGTCTGTGCTGAGTAATTCATGCGCAAACATAAGCCAGATACTTGTTTCCCCTATGTGGTCGTTGCCTCACCGCATCTCAGTGTCGGCTTTGAATCTCACACTCATTTCTCTTCTTTCCCCAGAATACGTGCCAAGGCTTTCGAAACGTCCGGCTCAGTTGGAAAATTAACGGACCTTCAACTTCTAAGGGTGCACGCAGAGTCATCGCGTACAGAGCTTGATTTACCTTTGAGAACCTTACACGACTCCCGTCATCTTATTGAGCATAGCGCGATCTGCCGCGCCTGTCACGATAGGGTTCTATCTTCCGGTTTAGTGCGAGTAATGGCTGTACTGAAACCCGCTGACATGTACGACTACCGACTCCCAGTGTCAGGAACAGACCAAAGCCTTAGGGCTACGCGCTCAAGGTGGATGGAAAGAAATGAATATACAAGCCTGGAGAGGCTTTGTTCTAAGTACAGGGCTTATATACCTACAGTATAGAATGTTACAGAACATGAATCGACGAATGACAAAGACTAATACGGGCGTAGCGTAGAGCCGACTGAGCTATGACGCCAGCTGAGTAATGGACTGGTAAGTAGTATATGGGGTAACTAAGCATGGAGAAAGGTCGATAACCGGGATATGAGATAACCGGGTGTGGAGTAAAAGGGGTAAAAGACCAGGATCTGACACCCAGGTGATACACGTATCAATACGCACTGGAACCAGTAGTACTTGCTAGGTGTACAGCTACTAGTCATGTTGAACGTTGCGACAACACATATTTCCCACAAAGTACGCAAGCTAATTGCGTACTTTATCACTTAAAGTTGGTGACTGCTAATACGTACTAGAGCCTTTTGCACTAATGTCCAATTACAATCGGGGACCCTTTGCGCCAAACACAGGAAAGGTGGATTAGAATGTATTATGAATGACACACAGTTCGGTATCGAACCAACTCGAGCATATTTTTCTCCTCACGCAGGTGATCACATAATCACCCTTGCTCCCCATGATCGGGCAGGGATAGGGGGAACTGGGTACGAGTCATCTCGTTCATGGACCATCGGTGTATCGTCTCTCTTCACGCCCATCAAGTGAAAAAAAGACGCTGAACGTTGTAAAACAATTTATTTGGCGTGTAGCATAACAGTCGAGTTGATATACGTGCGTTTCCAGCTTGCACTCCGGGTCATACCCAAATGAAGTGACATCCGCTTGCAAAACACGCACGCACGCAATGGAGGTACTGTAATCCTTGCTTTGTTCATCCGACGCTGGAGTGTTTCACCTGAATCCCGAAAATTTGTTTACAGGTCAAAATGGGGGAATAGCAAGCCTATGGAGGTTGTCGGAACATGGACCGGTGTTTATCACGACCGTGGGATGTTTGATAAAACCATTCACTCAGTCATGCTGGTGGTCTTGCAGATAAGATGCAGGTTGCACCGGATGGTGAACTTCGCTTCTTACAAACGCTTGATAGATCCTTTTGTCTTCGAAAACAACCGCGTGACCAGCACCTTCGGTGTAAATGCCTGTTCAATCAGGTTTTTATTACATAATTTGCTTGATGTCCTTATAAGGTTCCCCTTTTTTACTGTTTTTCCAGTAACCCTCACTGGACTTTGCCTCTGCAAAGTAACTCCTTGCCAGCTTCTCTTGGCTACGGGTATACAGGTTAGCAGGGGAGAAGGATGATCAATTCAGGAGCTCCATTAAGCCGGAGCACTCTCTAGACCGATTGGTGGCTGCTTTCCGGGGCAGCTTGGGGAATGCTTGACTAGGCAGCTCTGACATCTCTCGTGTGGTCCATCTCATTGTGATACTTGACAAATATTAATGCATCAATTTCGGTCCGCATAATCATCCTTTTGAGCTCTGGACAACGGGTACAACTTGTGCCAAAGCAAGCATCCTTGAGTATCCATTAATTTTGTATAAACAGGTAT